>BRDA01001464.1:88728-105709 GCA_036984385.1 Crenuchus spilurus | reverse complement strand
GCTCCTCATAACCTGCAACGTCTGACACATCTGTGTGAATTACGATGATCATTCCTTTATAGAAAGGCCTGAGGAGACTGAGTGCACTTGGGAATAGGGATTATATGGATTATTATTGATAATTAGTAATAATAATATATTTTTTCTGTATTTTATTCATTTTTTGTTTATTTTTGTTTGGGACCAGCTAACAAAGGAAATTGATTGTTGGTGATTTTAGACACTGGTTTTAATACTAATACTAATAGTACTTAGTTAATACTGCATAGGTATGAGACAGCAATAATTACTGTAGATATTGTTTAATGTTTTACTGTTCTATAGTAAATGAACACACACACTATTAAATACATGTTCATTAATCTATTAAATCTGGTTGTCCTGTGTTATTATTCTGGGGTCAATAAACTGAATGCAATGATGTGGAGATGGCAAATGTCAATATTTTATTCGTAATAGAACATAAATGGCAGATCAAAAGTTTAATCTGAGTAAATGTATCATTTTAAAGGAGAAATGTGTCAACAAATCCCAAAAAAGTTGGGACAAGTTGCAATAAGTGGCTGTAAAAAGGAAATTGAGCATATAACGAACAGCTGGAAGACCAATTAACACTAATCAGGTCAATGGACAACATGATTGGGTATAAAAAGGGCTTCTCAGAGTGTCAGTGTCTCTCTGAAGCCAAGATGGTAAGAGTATCACCAATTCCACCATTGTTGTTCAGAAAGATAGTGCAGCAACACCAGAATGGTGTTACCCAGCATAAAATAGCAAAGACTTTTAAGTTATCATCATTAACCATGCATAACATCATCAAAAGATTCAGAGAATCTGGAACAATCGCTGTGCGTAAGGGTCAAGGCCGTAAAACTCTACTGGAGGCTCGTGATCTCTGGGCCCTTAAACGTCACTGCACCTCAAACAGGAATGCCACTGTCAAGGAAATAACAGAATGGGCTCAGGAATACTTCCAGAAAGCATTGTCAGCTAACACAATCCACCGTGCCATCCGCCGTTGCCAGCTGAAACTCTACAGTGCAAATAGGAAGCCATTTCTAAGCAAGCTCCACAAGCTCAGATGTTTGCACTGGGCCAGGGGTCTTTTAAAATGGAGTGTGGCAACGTTCCGTTCAGAAGCCTGCATCACTGATGGTATGGGGTTGCATGAGTGCTTGTGGCATGGGCAGCTTGCATGTCTGGAAAGGCAGCATTAATGCAGAGAACTATGTTCAGGTTCTAGAACAACATATGCGCCCATCTAGACGTCATCACTTTCAGGGAAGACCCTGCATTTTTCAACAAGATAATGCCAGACCACATTCTGCAGCAATCACAACATCATGGCTACGTAGGAGAAGGATCCGGGTACTGAAATGGCCAGCCTGCAGTCCAGATCTTTCACCTATAGAGAACATTTGGCCCATCATAAAGAGGAAGGTGCGACAAAGAAAGCCCAAGACCATTGAACAGTTAGAGGCCTGTATTAGACATGAATGGGAGAGCATTCCTATTTCTAAACTTGAAAAACTGGTCTCCTCTGTCCCCAGACGTCTGTTGAGTGTTGTAAGAAGAAGGGGGGATGCCACACAGTGGTAAAAATGGCCTTGTCCCAACTTTTTGGGGAATTGTTGACGCCATGAAATGAAACAACATATTTTTACCTTAAAATGATACATTCTCTCAGTTTAAACTTTTGATCTGTGATTTGTGTTCTATTCTGAATAAAATATTAGATGTTGGCACCTCCACATCATTGCATTCAGTTTTTATTCACAATTTGTTTAGTGTCCCAACATTTTTGGTATCCGGTTTGTAGTACACAGGTTAAATTTTCTAGCCAGTCTTCATATAAAACCTAAATAGATAAATTAGATTAGGATTGGATTTTTTAGAGGATGCTGAGATCAGTTTCCAGTTTGTCTATTGGGTCTCCAGTTGGAACAAAGACAGCACAACCCACTATGATTTGCTGAACTGTTGCTGCTAGTTAGAACAGAAGAAGATCTGCAGTCTGCAAAGATGGACAGGATGAAAAGACATTTGGGAAGCTCAGTGGCTGCATATTGTATATGGCATTCCATCTGAACCTACAGAAACCTGTGTCTCTGAATCAAATCATAAAAATAATGTAACTCTCATTAAAGAAGTTGCTGCTTTGTCAATTAAATATTGGGGAAGGGTCACCACTCCACTCCAGACCAGACCAGTGAAACTGCTCAGGGGAAAAACAGCTGTCATACTATCAATGCAACAACCTCTGGAGTAGCATCTGGTTCTTGGTTCAAGTGTGGTGAAGATGGTGACATTGCTTCCAGTTGCTCTAACAGCCCCAACCCTAGTCTTGTTTGTAAAAAAAAATTAAAAGAGAAACAATCAAAGCCGAGGGCCAAGTCTGGATTACACACATCTTTAAACTAGTAACAGCCCCTGATGAGGGATGGACAAGAGCTGAAGAGCCTAATCAAATAGCTCCCCACATCATAGCTCACAATTTTGCAGCCCATTCTAAAGATAAACCCAAACAACAAAATGTGCACAGTTCCAACAAAAACGACTTATTACCTTATGGCCTTGCTGGCCCATGCTGCAGTGCCTCTGTTTTTGTTGAAGGGATCCAATATGACTCAATTCTTAAACTATCTCACATATTTTCTGTACTACAGTTGTGCTTGAAAGTTTGTGAACCCTTTAGAATGTTCTATATTTCTGCATAAATATGACCTAAAACAT
Source organism: Crenuchus spilurus (assembly GCA_036984385.1). Lineage (NCBI taxonomy): Eukaryota > Metazoa > Chordata > Actinopteri > Characiformes > Crenuchidae > Crenuchus > Crenuchus spilurus. Next base: position 102,976 of record BRDA01001464.1, on the reverse strand, counting down.
CATCAGATTTACACACAAGTCCTAAAAGTAGATAAAGAGAACCCAGTTAAACAAATGAGACACAAATATTAGACTTGCTCATTTATTTATTGAGAAAAACGATCCAATATGACATGTTTGTGAGAGACAAAAGTATGTGAACCTTTGCTTTCAGTATCTGGTGTGACCCCCCCACCCTTTACAGTAATAACTGTAACTAAACGTTTCTGGTAACTGTTCTTTAAACGTTCTTTGGTAGAACGACTTATGTGTTTAGGGTCGTTGTCTTGCTTCATGACCCACCTTCTCTTGAGATTCAGTTGATGGACAGATGTCCTGACATTTTCTTTAGAATTCTCTGATATAATTCACAATTCATTGTTCCATCAATGATGACAAGCTGTCCTGGCCCAGATGCAGCAAAACAGGCCCAAACCTGATACTACCACCACCATGTTTCACAGATGAGATAAGGTTCTTATGCTGGAATACAGTGTTTTCCTTTCTCCAAACATAACACTTTTCATTTAAACCAAAAAGTCCTGTTTTGGTCTCATCCGTCCACAAAACATTCTTCCAATAGTTTTCTGGCTTGTCCACGTGATCTTTAGCAAACTGCACATGAGCAGTAATGTTCTTTTTGGAGAGCAGTGACTTTCTCCTTACAACCCTGCCATGCACACCATTGTGGTTCAGTGTTCTGTGAGGTCCTCAGAAATCTTCCTTTTTCATGCCACAAAACTCTGTTGTGAAGTGCAGACTTTGACAGATCTCTGTTCTTTAAATAAAACAGGGTGACCACTCACACTTAAATGTCATCTCATTGATTTAAAACACCTGACTCTAATTTCACCTTCAAACTAACTGCTAATCAAAGAGGTTCACATACTTTTGCCTCTCACAAATATGTCATATTGGATCATTTTCCTCAATAAATAAATGAGCAAGTATAATATTTGTGACTCATTTATTTAACTGGGTTCTCTTTATCTACTTTTGGGTTCACAAACTGTACGGTACTTATCTGTCCTCTCTCTTAAACTGATAAATGCTTTGATTGAAATAGAATAGCTGGGGGACAACATGTTCCTTATTTTGGATACATTAAAATTTTAATTTCTTTCCCTTGAACTGTTACTGGCATAAATTAAGACCTCACTGCATTAGTCCTCATTGTTCCATACTGTCACTTCAGCAGGCAAGTTACACTTTTAATTGGGACAAATGTCTTGAAAAGACTCTACCAACATGGTGTAGAACGTGAAGGTACAAAGTCATACATAGCCTTGATGCCTTTAGTGGTTACACACTTTTTCAGTGTGTTGCTCAGGAGTTTAATGATGAAACTCATCATGTCAGATTACTAAAGAAGCCTCTCACTGTCCCAACAGGACAGAGAACCCATGCTTTTGGTGAATTTACTGCAAAAAGGAGTAGTCCTTCCACATCATTTGTTCTGGAGTCATCTGAAACTTTCCAACTTCCTGGAAAACTATTTCTAGAAACAGCTCTGTTGTTCAGTGTAAAGCTTCAAGTAAGATCCTTGTTGTCCTCAGAAATGTGACAGACCAAAACATCACGTTAAACCCAAAACAAATGACGGCAGAGTTTTTTTCTGGTCATTATGCCATGCCCATAGGGATAGAAAAGTCTCCCTCATGGGTAAATCTCAGGTAACTTAAGCCCAAAGTCTGTCCAGTGGGCAATGAGGAACAATGACATTCCTACTGGACATTTCTCAACATTGGGCTTAAGCTATTTGGCTAACTTAGAAATCCTGGGGTGGTATTCCACAAACTAGTATTTCAAAGTTAACCAGAGAGCTAATGCCCAACCCTCAGGACTGTCCAAAATGAATGTCATCCTTCTCTTTTCCTATTGGACAGATTTGATTTTGGACTCAAGCTACCCAGCTAAAGTGGGAAATCCTGCTTTGTGGTATGCCCGCCTGTGTTGCTGAAGCCTCTACCACTTTATGGTATACCTCTTTTAAAAAAAGCTCCATCAACTGAGTTTTGAGTTATTTGGTTGGATCTGCGATATTGAGATGTTTCTATACATTATGAATTTCATGTAGTAATACTGTAATATTCCTGTCTGGCCTTGTTGTGCCTTTGTCTGTTTTCATTTGCTTCTCTTTCCTTGTCTCTCTTGACAATTTTTCATTTGTTTTGATCCATTGTTTACATTACTGTCTCTGCCTCTCACCTGGTTCTGTTTCTAACTCCTCCCCTTTCTTCTTCGTCAGCTGTGGCTTGTTACTAGTTAGTATATATTGTATGTAGCCACATGTTTCAGTGTTTGTTTGTATGATCATGTGTCTTTTGTCATTATTTCAGTAAGTCCTGTGTCTATTTTTCTTCTCTGTAATTCGAGTTTTGCTTTGCATTGTTAATAAACTGTTGAAACTGTTCAACATCTGCTATGTGTGATCTATTGTAGTGCATCTCCAAAAATGTGAATATTGTGAAAAAGTTCATTTGTGTTCCTAAGTGAGTTCAAAAAGGTAAACTGTCATATCTTTAATGTTCATTATAAAGGATATACATATTTCAAGCCTTTTTTTGTTGTAATGTTGATACTGCTTGAATTCTAATTTAGTCAAACGTGAAACGTAATGAATATAAAATGAGTTTACTTTTTAAATTACATTATGAACTTGTATATATTCTATAACACAATATTCTATAACATTTTTATGCACTAGTACATGCCTATATCACCATATTTCACAGAATTGACATGCTTTAGGTCATATGCAGGAGAGGTAATTTCCTGCCAAAGGGAACCTTATTTAAATGAAATGATTTTTTTCTCTATCTACATACACTTTCCATGTGACATTTGCAAATCATTATTCACAATTTACATTGAAATCGGGATTCCAGATGCATGTCACATCTTTAATCAACTTTAGACCTCGTGTCCTATTGTTGATGGTCCCTAAAATAAAAGTATTAAAAAGTGGAAGCTGTGATGTCCTACGTTTGATCTAATTGTCATTGTACAGTTACTTATTTCAAACATACATGATAAATACATACGTTTTATGTCCATATGAATGTTTCTGTAAAGTTAGTCATGTGCTAAAATATGTTTAAAGCAGGTCAATATTCAAAACAGTCCAGCTCAGCACTGACCACAACACTGACTGGCTGCTTTATTACAAACACCCACCTTGCTGCACATTTATAGACTATAAGCCACGTTTTCCCATGAACAACTTGTGCTGTCATTTAGCCTTCATCTGACTGAGGCTGCATATTGTTGGGGGATGGAATTAGTGTAATGCCCTGCCCAGCACCCAATGAATGGGGGACTGCAACCCTGACCAGGATTAAGTAGTTAAGAAGATGAATGGAACATTTCCTGGACAGGGATTAAACCTAGACCTAGACTATATAGCATTTTGAATGAAGAGTTTCCATTGAAAAGACATATAGTCCAGGACTAAGCTTAATCTCTGTCTGACAAACTCACCCTGAGTCTGGTACAATTAGTAACCAGTGAGTGGAAGTTCATGGCAGGGTCAATCGTTAGGTAACACTTTACAATGCGGTTCCTTAATTAATGTTTAATTTCTTGCTAATCACTAATTAGTGAGTTATTAACATCATTAATTTCTATTCACTGCTATAAACTATTATGTTAATTCAAGCATAATGAATTAATAACTAATGTTTAACTACTGGTTTAATGGCTTAGTAACTAATGATTAAGTGATTACTACTGAACTAATAAGTAACCAAATGTTAATGTATTAGTTCTGTAATAAGTACTGCTCAGTATAATACACTGTAACACTAACTACTTATGGATCATTGTGGTAAGTACATCTTTAATATTTCATTAAGTAATAATTAAGTAAGTAGATAATAAGCCATTGTTACCTTCAGCATTTTTGTAATGTGTAAGAATAAATATGTTGGAAACTGAATGCTGTACTTGTTGATTGAAATTCTTTCCTGTTTATTGAAAATTGCAAGCTTACTATGCAGTTCTGTAGGAGTTGTGTTTATTGCTGTATTTTGATGATACTTTGAACAAAATTAAATCACAAAATCCTTATGCAGTTCCATTTTTCATGTTTAAAGTGTACTGTATTATTGCATTGACCGTTGTTTGTAAATTTTTGTAGATACATGCAAAAAAGTGTATACTTAATAAGTACTAGTAATGAACACTTTTTTTATCAGTAATTTACAGTCAGTTAATGTTTTTAATGTTTTTTTAAGTAGTTACTATTAAGTTATTCATACATATAAGGTCACTGACTTTTCACTTTGCATGTGAGGGCACAAACAATAATAACTAATGCTCCTGAACAGGTAATTAATGCTTAATTAATAATCAAGTAAGGAGAGTATAAGCAGTTGTTCATGTTTCCAAGTCAATAAACTTTGGGAGTTACAGGTAAGCACAAGTTTAGCTTGTGTGTGGTTTTGAGGTTCTGCACAAGCTTTGACTGCATCGATGGAGAAAAACCAATGACCAGCCAGAACACTGATAATGAGAAGAGCCTTAAAGACAGGTCAGAGTGGCCGAGAGACAGAGGAGCTACACTACACACAAACTCACTTTTGCTTTGCTACTGTGTTGTTTTTGTATTATTATTATTATGTGCATGCCTTTGACAGTGTTACCAATAACTGATGTTGATTTTAGTACCATGTTGATGGTAGACTGGTAAGAGGAGTATTCATATGCACCATGCTGCTTGTCTGTTGGCCTAAGATGGTCTAGGGATGATAAAGCTAAACAAACTTTATCCTGAACTAATTTTGAGTGACAAGAGACAAACAAATGTAACTATAATGAATAATTGCATAAAGGTGCTTGTCATTCAGCACTTATTTCCACTGGCGTTTGTGGATAGCTATAATTTAAATTTTGGGGCACCTACCAAAACTGTCCCACCTATTTTTCACATTTTAAACAAAATAGATTTTACATACAGGGGGCATAAAGGATATATATATATATATATATATATATATATATATATATATAATAGCCTCCGCAAAAAGAGGCCCTACACCTACTAATAAATTATTGTGGTCTAAAACCAGCTGTTTCACTTTCATTGTCTAACCTCTGTGTGTATGTATGTATGTATGTATGTATGTATGTATGCCCTGATATGGTTGGCACTCTGTACTGGGTGATCCCCCTATTGCTCGATGCAGTCCTCCAGGTGGACGGTCACTTCCAGTTGAGAGTACACTGTGCGCGACTGGCTGCCGCTTCTCGCCGGTTTGTGTGTATATGAAGTGTGTTGATTGTAAAGTGTCCTTGGGTGTCTAGAAAGGTGCTATATAAGTGTAACGTTCATTCATTCACTCATTTTGGGGCTATTTCACAAAGCAGGATTTCTCATTTAATCGTATCATAGTAAGTTGAAAGGATTGTCCAACAACAATGTCTCTCAGCTTTGTTTCTTGACTTGACTTTGGGCTTAAATGATCTGGCTAAACAAATTGGCTTTCTGCTCGGACGTTTTGTACTGCATAATCACTGGCATAACACATATGTGACTTATTACAGTAAATTTTATTGTTCATGTTCATTTTATTATGCTTATTATTTTTATTTCTCCAATGTATGCACCTGTATAATAATGTAAGGAAACACTTTAGTGTTGCTTTGCACTTCACTGTACTTTGTGCTGTGGTAATACATAAGGTTCCCTCTGGGATTAATTAAAGGTATGTCTGTCTGTCTGTCGATGCATGTGAATAATAATGTTTGGCAAGACTTTGCTTTTGTTTACAAAAATGTGCTGCAGTATTACATGACTTCCTGTGATGAATACATATCTCTCTATCTGTCCATTATCTATCCATCCATCCATCTGCCCATCCATTCATGTATATATTTATATGTCTCCATCTGTCCATCCATCCATCATGCCACATAAACATTTTGAATACTGTTAAAGTTAATTTAAGGTCATAATTGAGTATAGTTCAGTCTGACTCTGAAAGGTAAACTATAATATTCATGACACATAAGGTTTGTTTTTGTTTTACTGTTGATTAGTGTGTCTCATAGCTCATGAAAATCAGAAATCCACAATCTCAGAAAATTACATTTACTATCAAACAGTACCAACATTAAAACAAAAAGGCCTGACATGTATATGTAATGACCCTAAAATCTGAGTTGGCCTTTTGAAGGACATGAGCAGAACTTTGTGATGATATTGTAATATTTGGAGCTGCTCTGTGTACAGGTGAGATCAGACTTCACCTCCAGCTGGAGGCCTTTCTCATTAACTGATGAACTGAGTCAGGTGTGCTGAGTCTCACTCTGCTGTCCTGGTGGATATACTCGTATTGTGCATTCATTCATCCTCCCCCCAAAACTCCCCCTTTAATCCTTTGTCCTGCTCTCCCCTCGCCGAGCTGAGCACCTGAGTGCGGGACTGGCTCCAGCCGCCGGTCGCTAAGCGACGCAGAGCGGCGTTCATAGCCAGAGAAGAGCCACTTACAGCGAGCCGAGAGCAACAGGAGGCTTCAGCTCCAACACTGGCTGTACACCACACTTTAACCTCCGGCAGCGGGCGGATAACACACACACACACACTGCCTTTACCACGTTTAGAAACAGTGACGACTGTTTATTCTCTTTTTATTATTATTATTTTTGCTCAGGAGAGTAACTTGTTTACTGTGCTGACGCTGAACAGATGGTAAACTATCGTAATCTGCTTTCCTCACAGAGGCCATGTGCCTGAGCACACACCGAGGTAAGAAGCAGATATTTATTCATTATATAGTTCACAAGTAAAGCTGTTTGAACGATTTAACTGATAAAAATGTTACATATATACAAAATACTGTAATGTGTTGTACGCTTGTACGTAACGCCGTGACGTAGACAAACTGCTTAACTCTCAGAAAACGTCACGTACACAAATATTTCTCCGATTTTTGTGTCGTAGTGATACTACAGTGTTGACTTCTGTCTGGGGGGCTAAAGGACAGTCAGAGACACTCAAGGGAACCTGTTGAGTGTATATTAGTGGCAGCAGCCTTGTTAAATGTATGTTTTAATAGGAGTAACGTAAACATGGTTGTGAATGCTTTACGCATGCGCACGACCTTCAGGTAAATGGTCTTACTTTAGTAAATAGCATGGGTGGGCAATACCACTCGTTTTCTTTTTAATCTGATACCAATTACTTCCAAAACTAATATCCCAATAAAAATTAAACATTATTTTTACATTAAGGACCAGAAAAAAGTTTAATGACTGTTACATAGGTCAGCAGAAAGCCTGGCTCTTTTTGGTTTGAGCCCACCAACAAGACCTGACTGTGGTGGCCCCAAACTGCTCCCTGGGCGCCTGGATAGAGCTGCCCACTGCTCCGGGCAAGTATGCTCACTGCCCTCCAGTTCACCAGTGTGTGTGTTTCATTTTAAATTGCTCTGTGTGCAAGCAGTGTCAGTGTGTATCAATAGCTCTGTTGGGATTCAGTAGTGGATTGGGAAGACAGCTCACTGTTTTAACTCCTGTATCCGGACACCATTACAATGACTACAGGACGAGGAGGCTCTCTGCATCACGTGATATGATCACAGTTCATTACCTGTAGCTGTGATTATAATCACTCTATTGTGTAAAAAGACATTATTTTGTATGGTTTTTAGTTTCTTTTACCTAAACGTGCTCTCATGCACATGGAGTGGAAGATCTTCCGTCCATACCAAGTAGACACTTCAAAAGATATTTTCAGATTTTTGGTTTTTGAAGGTGTTTGTTGGTTCTGGTAAAAGGGTAAATACAGCTAGTAGCAGCAGCCAAAATCTTTATTTTCTGAGATGAGACAAGATTCAGTCTGTAATTTTCATTCAGACTTGGTGCTTTTGGACATAAATAAAATTGCAGAGCACTTCCTGTGAAAGACTAAATTACCACAGGACACCATGTAAATTTGAGACAGTCCAAATAGGGCTTATGTGTCATTTACTTTACTTTCAACATCACAGAAAAACTGCACAGTCTCTCTGTTTCTATACATGATGTAAAAAACGTTCATGAATGTGCACAATAATTTTTTTCAAGTCAAAAAATTCTTTGTTTAATTTAAAATGAATTGTGATGAAGGTTGCTGTAGTTCTGTTTTTTTTTTTGTAGGAAAACAAAAACAGGAGTCAGTAGAGGCTGGTGTGGAGTCTAGATGGTTTACAAATTGATATTTTCATGTAAGGATGTAAGAAATATCAGGATCTGAAGTATTGATATTTTGGTATCTCCCATCTCTGGTACATAGCTTGTGTTGTGAATTCTGATTGTTGTAATTAGTACACTGGCTTGTTAGATCTTTACTCTTCAGGCTAGGCAGGTCATGCACATTGCAGACAGGTGTGATTACTTACTTGCGTTAGATGGAATCCTAACAGCTTGGGGCAGGATTTTGGAATCTGATATTTTGAAAAGTTATGCCTCTAATCTGCTTTCTCTTTTTCTTTCTCCCCTCTAGTCCTTCTGAGGACCATAGCAGGACCAAATCCTAGCTATCATGTGAAGGCTTTGACCTCCTCTTGGACATTGTGCCATTAAGCTGTGCTGCCTTACCCAAAGCGCTGGACTGCTTAAAAAGGGGAAAAAATGTCACCTCCGGCATGCCCATCATTACTTATTTAATGTCACTACATCAGGAGGCCGCTTTGCTGCAAAGGATGTATTCTCTCCTTTGGCATAAAGGTACTGTGTTACTACTGTATACCCTGGGCCTTTTCCTCACCCTTGGCTTCGTGGCCCCTCAGGGTTCTTTCCCCAGGCTGGAGAACATCGGGGCCTACAAATCTGTCAGCGTGGCTCCTGCTGGGGCTACGTGTGGCATCCCAGAGCGCAGCGCCTTCTGCCAGGCTGGCAGAGCACCCGAGAATTTCCTCACTTGCTCCCAGCAGTTCTGCATCCAGGAGTGTCCATATCGCTCCTCAATGCCACGCTACACTGACCTGCTTGCTGCCCACCAGGGCGAGTGCCCCACGGGCGACAGCCGGGATCTCCACCCAGGTGCAGAGGCCGGATCCACCAGCTTTGTGTTTCGAAACCAGAGCAGCTGCTTGGCTTCCCCGTCCACTCCGAACTTGGGCCCAGCAGGCTCATTTACCCTAACAGTTTGGCTGAAACTCGAGGAAGCTTCTGTAATGTAAGTAGCCCTGCTGCCAGAACTTTCCCTTAAGAAGATCAGACACACAACACAAGTGCTTGCCGTCACTTAGAGCTAATATCTTACTTAATCAGACAGATCAGTTTCTCTTCCTGGCTTTCCAGAATGCACGTAAGGACATCTGTGCTCAGGGGGTTCTTTTCGAACTAGATCTGTAGTTTCTTACCCGTTTGCCTCTCTGGCAGGAAATGCTTTGTTCAGAATGTCCTTTTCTGTGCGGAAAATACTACAAAGTGAGAAACTTGAAAATATCAACAAAGAATTCCTAGGTTGTACTCGCCCTTACGGGTTATTGCTTTACTCCTGTACCTGAACACGGTGGACCACATGCTGGTGCTTGTAAGTGACTCTGTGAGGAGTTGGTTTAAAATTAATTTGTAATATGTTGTCCTGTAGTGTTGGAAAAAACAAACCTCCCTGTCTTTTTTCCACTCTGTCCCAAACAAGACCAGCTGTGTCCAGTTTTAGATCAATGAAATGAAATTGCCACAGTGTTTCCTGAGCTCTGGCAGGAGGGGGAAAAAGAGCATCGTCTCAAAGGCCACTTTGTTTTTCCACGGCACAGAAAATGATATAGTTGAAAGTGGGTGATGGGATGAAAGGACGGGGCGAGAGAGACTCGCAAAGAACAGCAACAACCAGTTCGGCATTTTATATCAGGTGTAGAGGATGAAAAGAGAGACAAGGCACTGGTGTGCAACATTGAAAAAAATAAATAATTGAGTCAGCGTGGTTACGGTGGTTCAGCAGGCACGGGAGAGCGCAGAATTCTCTCCCTGAAGTGGCAGGGGCTGTGACAACGAGTGTACGTGTTGATTAATTCTTCTCTTAGTGAATTAATGGGCCTCTGTTTAATAGCAACCAGAGAGCCCCCCTTGGTAACATGACATAAAAATATGCACCACTTGCCGACTTGCTTTGGGAGACTTGCCTTGGTAGTCGTATTGAATGCAGAAACGCGGGCATTTCCCTGGCGGAGGAACTCGGCCTAATTGCAAGTGGAGCGTGCAGGAAAGCGTGGCTCACAGGTAAGGCGAGTGAGACTCGAGGGCCAGCCCTGACTTGAGCACAAACATGTTGCCTTATGATTTATTGGCTGTGGTGGCCCATGTTCGTAAACGTTTCCATTTCCTCATAAAATGGCAGTAATGGGGTTTCATTTGACAGTAGATGAGGAGGTTTTGAAGTAACAAGAAGCAGCAAATGGAAAGTATTGATAGTAGGTGCATAAATGTCAGAGCAGCGCCCATTTTAGACGCCAAGGCATATCCCTGTAAAACACTGCTGCTGGGTCTTCATCGCTGGCCTTCAAGGGCATATTGATTGTTTACTAATGCCCCATGCAAAGCCTCACCTTTTCATGTTAAGCACTGAGCCTTAGCGGTGGGCTTCTTCTTGTCTCCATGTCTCTTAACAAACTGAAACATGATTTCAACCTACTGTAATACTGGGATGTCCAGCAGGGTCCAAATTCAACCCTAATGTGTGTTCTCCTCAAATACCAGGTGATGCAATATTACACAGAACTCATATATCCACTGCTGGGTTAGACCTCCTTCTTCAGTCTTTCCAATTCAGACAATATTTGTGTTCATAACTAGTGTTGCACCTATTTGGAGCTGTATTTTGTCTTAACTTTACTGAGAACTGAAGAGTCGTGCATGGATTACAGAGTTTACATTTAAAATGAATGAACAGACGTGTACATTTACGCTGTAGTTTAGAAACCAAAAGATGTTACTCGTTACACTCACTGTCTACTCTTATTTGTTCACCTTGTAGATGTAAAGTCACAGACTGCAGCTCATCTGGTCCTGCTCAGTTTGTGTTGGTCCTCTAGTTCTTCACAGGTGGTCACAGGACACTGAATGAATGATTGTTACACTTATATAACCCAAGGACGCTTTACAATCAACACACTCCATTTACACACACTCAATCATACACACCGGTGAGAAGCGGCAGCCAATCGCGCGCAGCGTACTCTCAACCGGAAGCGACCGTCCACCTGGAGGACTGCATTGAGCACGAGGGGGAATCACCCAGGACAGAGTGCCAACCATATCTGGGCAAACATACATACATACATACACAGACATATACATTCATACACACACACCAGGGTAATTTTAGAGTAGCCAATTCACCTGCTCTCCGTGTTTTTGGACTGTGGGAGGAAACCGGAGTCCCCGGAGGAAACCCACGCAGACACGGGGAGAACATGGAAACTCCGCTCAGATGTGGACTCGAACCCAAGACGTCAGCGCTGAGAGGCGAACGTGCTAACCGCTAAGCCACCGTGCCGCCGTGCCACTGTTGACTAGATATTTTTGGTTGGTGCACAATTTTCCCTATCACTTACACTGAGGTGTTTAAAAACATCAGCAGCTCTGCTGTGTCTGAGCTACAACACACACTAACACACCACCACCACGTCAGTGTCACTGCAGTGCAGAGAATGATTCACCACCCTAATAATACCTGCCACGTGGTCTGTGGGGGTCCTGATCATTGAGTGAAAGGAGGTTAATAAAGTAACAGAGAAACAGACGGGCTACAGTCTGTGATGGTGAACTACAAAGTGCAGCTGTGTGGCCAGCTGATAAAATTGTGTTCCTGATAAGGAATTTTTTTCATTCAACTAAATACCAAATGTTCTCCTTTGACAGGACTGTGTTTGAGAAGAGTACCGTGGACAAGCTGGTGCTTCTCTTGACCATCTCGGAGACAGAGGTTCAATTCCATTATGGTGGTCAGGGTAGTCGAACCTTCTCCGTAACCATGAGGACTGCTGGACACATCAGTATAGGCCAGTGGACACACCTGGTCCTACAGGTAGGAAGCATATTTGTACATTGCTGTTTAAGTTGGCTAGATGCCAGTTGGTCCCCAGTCTTACACAGACAGGCCACAGTGAATTTAGAAGCCTTCTGATCATGCCGCCGTATTCGGAAGCGCACAGCAGCATGTCTGAGGCAGCAGTGATTAATCGCTTTCGACACAGGCCCAAAAGCTATCAAACGGTCTAATCTGCTTGATCAGACCTCATCTACAAGGAGGCTGCAGCGGGCACTAATCCTTGTCCATCCATATTCCCGGTAATTAGCCAGTGGAAAATATTGATATTAATATTGTGTCGGAAAACCTGCAGGTTCACGCTGAACCCGTGTCACAACAGATTTCCGGCCTGGGCAAGATGCATGAACGGAAGGCGTTAATTACAGGGGTAAACATCTGCTTTCTCACAGCTGTGGGGGCAGAGAGGGGAGGGAGAGAAAGAACCGTCTACTTCCACACCCTTCCCTGCATACATATTACGACAGCCCAGCCGATCACTTCATAAACATGCCCGCGGACCTGCGGTACAAGCGCTCATGTTCAGATGTGTTGGAGCACGTGACCTGCGATAGCGTTTTTGTTTTCGTGTGAAGGTAATTTCCATTGTTGTTATTCTGATGCAAATACAGGTCATTGACGGCGACGAAACGATTGATATGCTCCACGACCGCTTCTTTATCAGCTTCAGAAACCTTTTCATGCCCTGCGCCTTTTCTTTACACCATCGGGCCCATGAGTCTTGGCGCCCTCGCGCTGTTCAGCATTGTAAGTGACTGGCAGTATCTCTGTGTTGGTAAATGAATCGAGAGAAAGGGGAGAGGAGAGACCGGGCCATCATCGGTATTGTAGGCGAACAGAGAGCTCTGTCTGCAGAGAGTATTATCTTTCAATGGCTGTGATTATCTTGGCTTTAAATTGCAGTCATTTCGATTACGAATAGCAGGTTGACTTCTGGGACAGAAAACATTATTATGATAATGAGATCCTACCCATAATTCATAGGTAATAAGTTCGCAGTTGGTGACAGCCATGTTCTTATGTACATAGACCCATCTTGGCTGCCCAGTTGGACTTTCATATGCAGTCTGTCTAGACTATAATGGAGAAAATGAAGCCTTTTTCAGCCATTGACCCTATGATAGTGGCTCATGCTATAGGAACTGCTGCCTATAGACACAGTTTTAGGTGATGTTTCTGTGCCAAGACATAACCCTGAGAGTTTGAGTGGTAAACCTCACTCACTGTAGTGCTGTGAGCATTGCTTTCAGTAGGCATTATTTTTTACATATTGTTTATCTGCTGTCAATAATGATATAAATAATATTGTCAATAATTTTATTTGTGCTTAACACAACACGTAAGAGCAGAGCTATTTTCTCATTAACACTTGTTTCGACCATTTCTACCAATTGCTGCCTCTGAGTCAGATAGTAATACATGGACGGTATGAAGTTATTCTTTTGGTCATATTTATAGCCGCGCTCCTGTCTGCCAGTTCACGTTTGGTGAAAATCAAGCAGCCAAATACTTGAGCTGCCTGTCAGGCCACTGTCTACCTGAAAGGCTCTTTTCAAAGTCTCTGTAGTCTGAGGAAACTCAAAGGCGTAACTGAGAGCTGGGGGGGGGGACTGCTCAAAAGGAATATAACATTATAGTGTTTAGAAGGGCTCCGGGGAAGGAGGAAGAACTGAGGAGCTGATCTGCAGGTGCTTGTCCCTAGTCATTATGAGAGCGGGAGTACAGTAAGGAGAGGAGAAGAATGACATCCCTTTCATGTGGCCCCCTCGGATGACAATAAGAAGTGACAGTGGTCTCTGGCCCATTGTTTTGGAGCATCGCTCGTTTTTGGCCGTCTGGTTCTCTGCGGATGTGGGCTATAGATGAGATCAAGCAAGTTGTGAGCGGCTTGGGATTTAACACATGGAGAGTACTGTAGCTTATAGAATTCTCTCCTCTCTCATCAGTATGTCGGTTAACAGGCGTCAGCTGGTGTGATAAGTGATGAGCCACGGCAGGTCTCTGTGCCTGTAAGAGAAAGTTTTAGGAATGTGCTGTAAATGCTGAGGAGGCTTTGTGGTTAGGTCCTCCAGGACTGAGCTGGTAAACCAGCATTAACATGTCCGTATGTGTCACGAGAGCAGCCTTAGCTTGTTGCAAAATTCACATAAGAGTGAAACGCTCCCATGCGGAGGTCATGACTCTTTAGATGTAACAAAGCTCATGGATATGGTAGAAGTGAAGTCATCACCA
>BRDA01001464.1:67655-88628 GCA_036984385.1 Crenuchus spilurus | reverse complement strand
AATATTGACATTTGCCATCTCCACATAATTGCATTCAGTTTTTATTCACAATTTGTATAGCGTCCCAACTTTTTTGGAATCCGGTTTGTATTTGGAGATAACTACTTGGCATTTTGAAGGCGACTAAGACTTATGACTTGAACTCACAGTTCTCTTCTCACTCCATTACACCTTATTCAGTGATGTTTCTGAGGAGAAAAATAACACCTCAGCCATTTGAGTATTAAGCAGCATCAACTCCTGCAATGAGAGAAAACAAAAGAGAGAAAATATAAGACCAGAATAGGCAAATGAGCAATGGTAGCTTTAGACCCCCTTTTCAAAAGGCCCCCGTTGCTGCTAAATAGGATGAAGCACTTCAGACTTCATTTACATCACTCTGACGTGGGCTTCAGATCTTAAGCAGCAAGTCGTTGGGCCGGTTTGAGATTTCGAGAACGGCCTCTCCACAGTCTTCAATCAGCCATCATGAAAGAGTGCGGCTTAAGGATCCTCCAGGCAGCTAGTTGTCTAGCACTGCCTTCATCCTCCAGGAATTTTTGCCTCACTTATTTCCATCCACCTTTTCAACTTTTATTATTTTTTTAAGGAAGCTTCCACAGAACATACAAATGTATGTGATGGAGGGACTCTTTATCTTCGAGGAGTGGCACACAGTCACCAGGCAAAAAAAGTAAAAAAAGTTGAGTCTTTTTTTTTCTGATTTAAAGGTTTGTGTGAACTCCAGTAATTTAATATTCATTATTTGTAGCAGTCGTTTGTGGTCACGAAGCATTTGCTGTGTAATTGAAATGCTGCTGGGAGGAAATGAGCTGGAGGATTATTTACATTTTGCTACTTTAACTGTATGAAACCTAACTGTGCACTTCATGAATATCTTTGTGAGATGGTTCAGTAACAGTTTCCTCTTGGATCCTAGGTACACGGCACAAGTGTGAGTCTGTTCCTGAATGGACAAGAGGAGGACGGCACAGCCCTGGACGCACAAACTCTCGTGAGCACTATTGCAGATGTCACATCCAACGGTGTTACTTGGATTGGGCAGAGTTCCAATGGTAACTCAACGTCTTGCACATATAGAACCATTTTTATCAGTGAAAGAATTATAACCACAACATTTCTGGAAGCAAATTATTTTATATCAAATGTTGAAGTTACAGTGAGTAGGGCTGTGATGGAATGGAAAAAGCAGCACTGGATGCAGCTGAATTTGAGAGAATGGCAAACATTTTGGTCAAGTTTTGATTATGTAAGTGAATTAGTTTAGATTAAACTTTTTGTCAGTGTAAATTGTATACAATGAAATTTGACCTTCACATTTAACACATCCGTGCAGGGAAATGCACACACACACACACTAACACTAGAATTCCCAAACTGATGAAAATTTTCGTCATCTCTTCCCCCTGCGCTGGAATGCTGGAGCCATTAACCAGCCATTGTCTGCTGCTCTGCTTCGCTTGTCATGCAAATAAGCGCGTCGTCACACACTCTGTCTCACAGAGACTCTCCCTCAGTTTTACTGAGAGTAAGTCCTCTTTCCACAAAGGAAAAAAATATTTATATATAATAATAGAGCAGGAATTATGCTACAGGCTTGCACGCGCATATACACACAAACACACACGCGCGAGCCGAGCTGAGCAGAGCAGCCATGGCCAAATACCAAAAAAAAACTCTCCTTACGACATGCACCCTACATCCTACACCCTACAGACTCTAATTTACATTACATTACCTCTCTAATGGCTCACAAGAAGGTTTTTTTTCTGCAAACCTGGGAATTGCAGTGCTAATGGTGTGCAGCCCTATCCACAGTGTCCAGGGAGCAGTTGGGATTTAGGTGTTTTGCTCAAGGACACTTCAGTTACGATCTTCGTGGGTATCAACCCACCGACCTTTCAGTCACAAGACCAGATCCCTAACCACCAGACCATGGCTGCTTCCTGTAAGTGAAAGTGCATCATAGACCAAATTTTAGATAAACTAAATTCAGTGCCTACCACACCATCAGGTAAAACTGACAGAGCTAAAGCACAGGTGAGTTAGTTGAAGCCAAATGCCACGACACCGATATCATTTTGAAAAATACCACGATATAACATTTTGGTCATACTGCCCAGCACTAGCCTGAAGCAGTGGGCAGCCTCTTTTCATGGCATCAAGGACAAGTTGGGAGTTAGGTGTTTTGCTCAAAGGCATTTGAGTCATAACCTGCCAGGGGATTGAACCAGCTGCTCCCAATATTTTATAGTTTCTGAAATATGATTCATTACTTAATTTTAGAATTTATTTTTGTACCCTTTTTATTTTTACCAGTATCAGATGGGCAAGATGCTGGTTAGTGAGCTAGTCTGTTAACCTCAGTGTTGTGGCCATGGTGGCTGAAATGCATACTTATCTGAAAAATGTAATACTTACTTTTTGAATTTACAATAGAAATCTGTCGCTGTGTAAACAGCTTTTTTTCTGCATTTAGAAGTAGCAGTTTCCTAGCATTGTTTGTGACACAAGACCTCTGTGATTGAAAACAAACCTGAAACTTTGAAACCACAGCAACATGCCTCATGTACATGTACTTTACAATTTAGTCTGGTGCTAGACTTAGGGTGCCTTCACACCTACATTGTTTGGTCCGGACTTTTGGGCTTTTCAGTTTGGTCCAAACCAAAATCCCAGGTGTGAAAGGGGCAGCGAACCATGGTACAGACCAAAGGAGTAAAATTTGGTCCAATCAAAAGAGGTATTCTTGGTCTGGGTTTACTAAATCATGGTCCAGTTCATGTGCAGTGTGAAAACACTTTTTTAGAAGGATCAGACTTTCAGACGAATTACAGGAAGTTGAGGCGGGCGTTCCTCATTCATTCAGCAACAACAGAAGACGAAGAAAAATAACAAGAAAGTCAGCAAAACTGGACTGTGGTAGCACATGCAGGAGATGTTTAATTGAAATTTGGTCCCATGAACATATGAGTCAGCTTGAAAAATGCTGAAACTTGCACCTTATTTTCTCAGAGGGTGAGAGAGAAAGGATATGACAGGATGGAAGAGCAATGCCACTTTAAGGTAAACACACACCAACGTCAGACATACATCCTTCTACAAACCAGCCAGTGTCAAGTATCAGAAGATGCACCCCATGTAAGCGATGACGACAGGACATACAGTGGGGAAAATAAGTATTTGATGCACTAACGATTTTGTCTGTAATTGTAAATCTATCATTTTTATTGTAGGTACACTTCAACTGTGAGAGACTGAATCTAAAAAAAAATATCAAGAAAATTACATTGCATGAAATAAGTATTTGATCGCCTACCAACCAGAAAGAATTCTGGCTCTCACAGATCTTAGTTTTCCTCTAAGAAGCCCTACTATTCTGCACTCATTACCTGTATTAATTGTGCCTGCTTAAACCCGTTACTTGTATAAAAGACACCTGTCCATACACTCAATCAATATCACTCCAAGAACAAAATTGTACACCTGCGCAAGGCTGGGATGGGCTACAGGACAATAGGCAAGCAGCTTGGTGATGAGGCAACAACTGTTGGCGCAATTATTAGAAAATGGAAGAAACACAATCTTGGTCTGGGGATCTACGCAAGATCTCACCTCGTAGGGTAAGGATGATTCTGAGAAAGGTCAGAATTCAGCCCAGAAGTACATGGGACGACCTAAACAATGACCTGAAGAGAGTTGGGACCACAGTCTCAAAGAGGACCATTAGTAACACACTACACCGTCATGGTTTAAAATCCGGCAGGGCACACAAGATCCCCCTGCTTATGCCAGCACATGTTCAGGCCTGTTTGAAGATTGCCAGTTATCATCTTGATGATCCAGAGGAGGCATGGGAGAAGGTCATGTGGTCAGATGAGACCAAAATAGAGCTTTTTGGTACCAACTCCACTTGCCGAGTGGAAGAAGGTTGAGTACAACTCCAAAAACACTGTACCAACTGTGAAGCATGGGTGTGGAAACATGCTTTTCTACAAAGGGGACAGTACTACTGCACCATATTGAAGGAAGGATGGATAAGGTCATGTATTGAGAGATTTTGGCCAACAACCTCCTTCCCTCAGTAAGAGTATTGAAGATGGGTCATGACTGGATCTTCCAGCATGACAATGACCAAAAACACACAGCCAGGGCAATTAAGGAGTGGCTCTTCAAGGTCTTGGAGTGGCATAGCTAATCTCCAGACCTGAACCCAATGGAAAATCTTTGGAGAGAGCTGAAACTCAGTGTTGCCCAGCGACATCTCCAAAACCTGAAAGATCTGGAGAAGATCTGTATGGAGGAGTGGCCAAAATTCTGCTGCAGTGTTTGCAAACTTGGTGAAGAACTACAGGAATTGTCTGACCTCTGTAATTGTAAACAAAGGTTTTTGTACCAAAATTAAATTCTGTTTTTCTATTATCACATACTTATTTCATGCAATAAAATGCAAATTAAGTATTCAAAAATCATACAATGCGATTTTCTGGATTTCTTTAGATTCTGTCTCTCAAAGTTGAAGTGTACCTACGATAAAAATGACAGACCTCTCCATTCTTTGTAGGTGGGAAAACTTGCAAAATCAGGTATCAAATACTTTTTTTCCCCACTGTAGGTGTATCATACAAAGGTCTTTGGTGCGCTCACAAAAATGCAGTAAAATGTGTAAACAAAACTAACAGGACCAAATCTATATAAGGTAACAAACACATGAGCCTTGGTTTGGTAGTCCAGACTTTCAGGTGTGAAAACACCCTTAGACTTAAGTCTATAGAACCATCCTAATGAGACCTGTAGAAAGTACTAATAAACAAACTAATAATTTCAGATTCATCGGTAAGGTCCATTTTAATTGATTTTATCAAAAGGTAACAAGTAGTACACATTTTGGCTCATCTGTCTGTTGTCAGACATCCTTTGTTACTATGCTGAATGTTGGGCAGTAGTCTGTGTGATTGCTGGCCATTGTCTGGGGACATGCATGCAGGCCATTGTTATCTTGGACTGATGGTACTCATACGATCAAGAGAAATGTTACACTCGTAATTGGCCACTATTGTGTGGCATATGGGGAAGAAAATTTGTTTAAAAAAAAAACACATAATATTAATGTTACCCTTATTTTAAATTAATTTACACATACCAAATTTTCTTCTTAGCTGAATTGAAAGGCAAAAAGGGCACACTAATTTGCAAAGGTGGCACATTTTTTCATTACAGAAATATCCGTAAGCCAGTAACTAATCATATCTAGGGGTTTACGTAGGCCAAGGGTGACCATATGGCCACACATAATCTGTTCATAAATGAGATGAGATGGGATTTTCTGCAATGCTCACAGAGATAAAAAAAATGCATTTGAATATGTATCTATGAATGGCATGCACTAAATAGATTTCGGCTCTTTTACCTTTATACATTTCTTCTGCAAGGTTTCTAGGCTTGAATTTTCACTGCTGGAATACCTCCCCAGAGATATGTCTATTATTATGAGTAATGTAATTCCGTTTTATAATGCTGATTAGGTGCTACTTTGAGGCATTATCATGCATTATTAGCTAGATGTCGGGTAATGCTAGTGCAGTGAAGTACTATAAGTGACACACTTTGCTTTTAGAGTGTATGTATGTAGATATTCTCCATTTCTTCTGAAGCAGAATAGTGTTAAGCAGCATGCAATTTAGTCCGTATAAAAAAGAGTGGCTGAAAACACACAAGCACGAACGCAGTCAACGTCCCTGGTGTAACTTCAAAGTTTCCGTTAATGTAATCCTGTTTACACACACTTTTCTACTCCATGACCAAAGCCCAGGCTGCTGAAATCCTGTTCTTTTCATGTGGAACTTGGACGTGCGCAAAACGTAGCAGGTACTTTTACAAGAGAGCTACAGCACTAATGCAGGGGAACACAAAAGCACCATGTGTAAAGCTCCAGATCTATCAGCTGAAAGTTCTGAAACATCTCACCACATTTCATTGTGTTCTGTGCAATATTGACCTTTCATATGCAAAGATCTTTTGACTACAGGTTTGTTTGTAAACCCGTTTTTAAACACACAGTATATTATACTATAATACTATATAAAATGATTGCTATATAAAATAATATATATAGTGTAATATACTATATCTGTACTATACTACGGTATGTCTGTCTGTATCTTTCTGTGTCTGTATCTTTGTCTGTCTGTATGTGTATTGTGTGTGTGTGTGTCATACTTATTCATTACTGTACACACAAAATGACATTTTTCAATCCTTTTTGTATTAATACAGTTTGAATAGTAATTTACTCAAATGTAAAATTAAATATTAAAATAATTCCAGACTCTGGATTTATGATATGAGTAATGTTATGATGTAAAAAAAAAAAAATGTCACTCTAAATGTGTTAAATATAAAATGGCAGTTTACCTTTTGAATTATATGATGAGCAACAAAGATTTTCACAGTATTCACATTTTTTGATGTGGCACTGTACTCGCTCATCTCTCTCTTTCCCTCTTCTCCAGCTCTGTTTCTCTTTAAAACATACATCACTGCATTTTTCTATATGACAGTCATCCAGTGGCCTAACAAGTAACAGCCTTTGAGTAGAAAAGCAAAGAACACATGCAGTAGAGATAACGTCAGCTGAGGCTGCTTGTCGGTCATCCCCGCTGTATCACACCACTGATCTTAAGTTTAATTATCATTTCGAGACTTGTCACATTCACCCCGAAAGCTCATTCGACAGAGTAGCTGTCTTGCCTGGTTTAGACATTGTGCCCAATTTATACCCAACACAATGCAAATTCACTATTTGTTCGTTGTCATGTTGCCTTTCTGGTGTACAACTCAACAAAAATGGCTGTTTGCAGATAACATGAGTATAAATACAGGAAGCTGCATCATCTATGCAGTGTCTCAATTTGAGTTTTCCATTAGTCAGAGTGAATTGATCTTATCTGGTAGTGGAAGTGGACGAGCACGTTTGGACTTTGCTATCCATGCTGCGCTGTGCAGGAGGATTACACCTGACAGAGACCAGCAAATAAGCGCAATGAATCCCAGCATGCAGCAAGTGTCTCTGTTAAAGCAAATAAAGGCAGAGATAAGGTAATCCACTGGCTGCTATGGATCCTGCAAACTGTCTTCAATAGCAACATTTGACATTCCTTTCTTTCCCTCCAGGGTCCAATCAATTCATCGGGCGGATGCAGGATTTGAGATTTTATCCTCAGACTTTAACCAACAGGTCAGTGTACTGAAGCACGAGTCTCACTTTAGAGTTAGTTCTCTATTAGATATTAATCTCGTTTATAAGATTACTCTGCCATTGTTTTTAAATACCTTATGAGCTGCTAATTTAATTTTCAGAGTATACATACTAACAGTAGCATTTTGAAACCCCAGTCATACTGTGGACTGTGACATATACACTTTTGGGTGGGAGTCTGTGAGCATGGCCCATTTTGACTTGGCAATCTTTGCCCACTCTGTCTTATAAAAGTGCTGTAAATCTGTCAGATTGAGAGGGCATCTCCTGTGTACATCCCTCTTCAGGTCAACCCACAAATTTTAATTTGGATTCTATTCCTTCAATAAGGAGATCCTTTGATGTTTTTGGGATTAATCAGAATGACTTTAGATGATGGTAGTTGTGTTTTACTGATTATTTAACATGATTTTGAAAGTGATTAGTTAATTAATGAACACTGTCACACCCCCAATTATGAGAAGCCATTTGTATTTATACAACCACATTATTTTTGTATATTTTTATTTTTCCTAACCTAAATAGTTACAATTGAACTGTACTGATTATGGTCACATTAAAGGTGGAAGAAGTTTCTGAAATTCATCTAAGCCTGAAGTTTTTTAAATCACAAAAACTTTTTTCACTTGTTAGAGAGGTAGAAGAGGTCTACTCTGGGCGACTGCCTCACCTCCATGTCCAGCTGTCCTGCCGCTGTCCACCCAGCCACCCTCGAGTGCACCCTCTTGTGGAGAGGTACTGCATTCCCAATGCAGCTGACGACACAACAAACAATCGCGTGCTCCGCCTCAATGTGGATGCTCACCCATTGCACTACATCAACGACAATGACATCGGCACCAGCTGGGTCTCATCCATCCTTTCAACCCCAGTGAAACTGGATGAGGGAGTTAGCATCACTATAGACCTGGAAAATGGACAGTACCAGGTATTATAAGTGTCATGTTTTTCAAACTCTGTGTGTGAAAAGTATGGTGCATAGAAAATAGCCTTTTTATGGAGTCCTATTAGAAAATTTCAGCCATATATTATTGTTTCTAGCAATAGTCTGTGGGTTTCACAATGACATGAAAGCTTCTGCATGTTTGTCAAAGCTTGGACAAAGTGGCCCAAAGCCACAGAATATACCAAAGGACCGTAAAGACATGAACGTACATTAAAGCTTATTAAGCTTAACTGGACTACAGAGCAGTTTAACTGAGGGAATTTTCAGACACTCTGATGTGATGTACAAATTACACCCATCTAAAATTTTTTTTTCTAAAGTGTTACATAGGCTTTTGTTCAACACAAAATCAGCAAAAACAGTGTAAAAACAGTAGGAGTGTTTTTTTTTAAATCAGATGTGCTGATATATTGTGAAAAAAAAACCCCACTATAAACATTTCTAGTCAAGAGTTTTGAGCTCAGAACTGAATAAACAGAGGTGTTGGCTACACACTGCTCATTACAGTTTTTAGATATTGTATGAGGTTTTATTTCTAAAGCTTAACTAATGTGAGGTGACACTCTGTT
This sequence comes from Crenuchus spilurus, assembly GCA_036984385.1. Lineage (NCBI taxonomy): Eukaryota > Metazoa > Chordata > Actinopteri > Characiformes > Crenuchidae > Crenuchus > Crenuchus spilurus. The sequence goes on along the minus strand of BRDA01001464.1, from coordinate 79,855 downwards.
TTACTGAGTCCGTCGTTTTTAGATTGAATATTCATGAGAGAGGTGAGAGGTCTTTGTTCAGGTGCAGCGATCTTTGTTTATAGAGACCAAATGGGCATTTGCACACATTCCTGGGCCACTAATCTTCCAATGGAATGTCTGGAAATTCCATGTCCTTGTCATGTGGATGATGGATCTCGTGAGTGGGTGGAAAAAAAGCCCAGCGCTCTTGATTCAAGGTGAAAAATATCACTGGTTAATTATGCTTCTTCACAACAATCTAAAATATTTTTGATTCAAGCTATATATATATTTGAAAAGTAGACAATGATAATTGTATAATGACTAGCTTTGACTCCAGGTACTTTGTTTTCCACTGACTCTGTCTAAACATCAGTAGTCTTTTGATGTCACCTCAGGTCACTTGGAACCTCAACAGAGATGATAAGAAAAGAACCAGGTACTATCCACAACTTTGCCCAATGGGAAACTATAATAGAGATGGAGTCAAGTTGAGTTGAACCGATACCATTTACTAGATGAACTGACTGTGGACTAGAATGGTTTTGGTATTATTCAGAAAATAGGTCAGCCCCAGCCTGTTTAGATGTTATACAGTTTGCTTTGCTTGCTACCAAAGAAAACAGGGCAATATTCTCTTAGCTCTCCCAGCTGAGAGCAGGACTCCTGGAACAGTTAACAAACTCTTATAGTCAGAGACCTTAAGACTTGTGTGTTTGTCTCAGCTCCCTGAACGCTTTTCACTTTGCAAATCCAGAGGCTTGGGACCCTCTCCGCTGTTCAAACAAGCAGGCGCTAAGTTCTTTAAGTGTGTTTGTGTGAGTGAATGTCTAAGTTCCCTAGTCATCTGCATGGCTAAGCCGTGCAGAGGAAGGGTTCCAGCTGAAAAGCGCTAGTGGATTTAGGCTGCTCTGTGGCAGTTGAGTCTCCTCTCAACGCCAGATAAAACACACCGTCACACAGCCTTTGAAATGTCCACTTAGTCAAAGCTGGGACCAGCTCCTCCACCAAAAAAACCCCCCTGCTGAATTAGTTACAGAGAAGTGGGGGGAGAGAGTGAGAGGAGGAGAAAAGGGACCAAAGCGGGCAGCGGCCGGCTTCAAGCTGTTCTTCACAGCGGCGGCCTGCTCGAGAAGTCAGCCGAGCGTTGACTGTGGCGGTGCAGATAATAGATAATCCATTGCTGTTTAGTATTTCATGCATATTCCTCCCCCGTCTTGCGATTTAGCACGCTCTCCTTTGCAGGTTTTCTACGTGATTCTTCAGTTCCAGAGCGCGCAGGCCGAAGCGGTACGGATTCAAAGGAAAACCAGAGGCAGCTCTGGATGGAGAGACTGGCAATACCTGGCCAAAAACTGCAGCTTCTTTGGGATGGAGGATAACGGGCCTTTGGATCGGCCTGACTCTGTCAACTGTCTCCAGTTTCCTAGGTACTGCTCTCTCTCTCACACACACACACACAAACTCACACTGGTAGTCCATCCACAGAAGCTCGGCGTGCCTATAAGAGTCCTTCAGCAAGTGTCTGGTGCCAGTTAAGCTGCATCAAAGTGGCCTGAGACAAGGTTCCATGTTTGATGGAGGCAGTGGATTGTGGGTTAGCAGGGAGTCTAAGCTTTCGGGGGATCTGAGGCAAGAGAGTGGGCAAATCTGCTGCTCTTGGCTCTACTCCAACTCAGCCACTTCAGAGCTCTACTGACTGAACTAAGAGAACAGGAGTTACTTAGCTGCTTTGAAAACCCACAAACATACACAGACATACACACACACACACTGGGCTGAGCTATACATCATCTCTATCAGGATACTAGTACATATCATATCAATATCCATATGGATTTTTAATTCATGTGATATTGATGGATATAAAAGCATAGCTTATTTCTGACATTTGAGGGTACACATTTGGATTGATTTAAAATAATGGATCCATCCTTCCATCTGTCCATCCATCTTCTTAACCACTTAATCCAGTTCGGTGGAGTCCCCATACCCCTTCACTGCGTCCTTGGCAGGACATTCCATTATTCTAGCTATAGCCAGGGCAAATCTAAAAGAACTGTAACTTTACTTTATGGAAATTCAATTTCTGTCTGATTTGCAATAAGAGTCTAAGCTTCCCAACAAAATAGGCCAAAATAAGCTATGTTTGGCAATGCCATTCTTTTAGCACAGAGTACCAATATTCAAGAACCACGGTTTCCTTCATCAGTGCTTAAGTGTGGTTTTGCTGTTGCATGCACAGATAAGCTAAAACATTATGACCACTTGGACAAAGATGAAGCATCAACATTTACATTACTTTTAAGACATTCAGCAGAATCTCTTATCCAGAGTGACTTACAATAGTGCCTTGCTGTTTACCCAGGAAGGATCCCTAGCTAGTTAGTGTAGAATAGAATCCAGAAGACACCTCAAGCGTAGATGCTGCCAAATACAAAAGTCAGTCTGCATGCTTAGATATACAATATTCAACATGCATTGCTTGAAGGTCAAATCCGTAAATACAGGAGTATTTAGTGAGTACAGGATGAAAACTCTTGGAACAGATGGGTCTTCAGTCGACGTTTGAAGACAGCAAGAGACTCTGCCTTTCAGACAGGGGAAGTTCATTCCACTATTTAGGTGCGAGGGCAGAGAAAAGTGTGGATGCCTATCTTCCATGCTTCTTGAAGCCACCTCATAACTTCCAGGTCTTAAAAGAGCCACAGTAACATCTAGGGTCTAGATACCACAGAGCAACTGCCAGGTCTTGTAGAGTGTGTGTCTTGTAGGCCAGTGCTGTGCTGGCAGAAGCCTAATGTTTTTGGCTCATTGGTGTACTTGGAAAATAATGTCATTAAAAATAACAACCGCACATATACAGGCCCACAGTGCTTTAAATCTCTGTTTAAGGCCACACTGCTGTGTGTTTTAATGTCATAAACATTGTGCTGGAAAGAAAATTGCTAATGTCCCCAGTGTGGCACACTGACACAATGCACATCCTTTTGATCTGGGTCGTATTTATTTTTAAAGCTGGCCGTTACAGCAATGCTTCCTTGGAGCTGTGCGAGGCAGGCCAGATGTTGTAACACTTTAAATGTCTGAATATTTCAGCACTAAAGCAGACTGCTACCTGTCATGGCACAATGGCCTATGCTTGGCTTGTTCTGTCAAGTTACATCAAACAAGATAACAGAATAAGAAGAAAGGAAGATAAGTGAAAACTGGGATAAAAACATCACAATTTTGGTCATTTCCAAGACTTGCGGGGTCATAAGACATGCCCAAATATTGGGTGACTTTGTCCAAGTGCTAAGTTGTTTTTCACACTATCCTTGGGGTAGTGTCAGATTTGGCTTGTTTTTATGTTATATGAAGTGGGGAAAATAAGTACTTGTACAGTGAAGATTTTAACAGGGAAATAACACACTCGACCATGTGTACACTAACATTAAAGACGCTTATAGAGCCATGCCCCGCCCCCACCTCAGACTATCTGACCACATCTCTCTAATGATGGTCCCCGTATTTCACCCTCGACTGCGACGCTCCAGACCCGCACAAAAGACCATCACTGTGTGGCCCAGCGACGCAGACACTGTGTTGCAGGACTGCTTTGACTGCACAGACTGGCAGGTTTTCAAGGAGGCTGCTGAGAGTGAGGGGGAACTGGATCTGGAGGATTATACATCTGCTGTCCTTGGGTACATCAGCAAGTGTGCAGGTGACATCACCACCACCAAGACTGTGACCTGCTACCCGAACCAGAAACCCTGGCTGAATGCAGAGGTGCGTTCTCTGCTGAAAGCTAGGGATGCTGCCTTCATGTCCAGCAACCCACAGGGACTCAGAAGGGCAAGAAGAGAGCTGACTGCAGGTGTGAAGAGGGCAAAAGAAAATGCTCAGAAAATCCAGGGACATTTCACCTCCCAGGATCCAAGAAGCATGTGGAGGGGCATAAAGTGCATCACAGGCTACAAATCAAAGGATGCACAATGCCCCAATGACCCCTCCCTGCCAGAGGTTCTCAACAAATTCTACACCCGGTTTGAGAACCCCAACACCCCCCTCAACACCAGACTCACCCGGCACCTGGATAAGTGCCCATCAGCGTGACTCCAGCTGAGGTAAGGAGGACTCTGTGGGGAAACGACCCTCAAAAGGCGGGCGGCCCTGACAACATCCCTGGTCGGGTGTTAAAGGTCTGCGCGGATCAGCTCTCCATAGTCCTGGGAGACATCTTTAAAACCTCCCTCAGCCAGGCAGTTGTCCCCACCTGCATGAAGACTGCCACCATCATCCCGGGCCCCAAGAGCTCCACAGTGTCAGGTCTGAATGACTACCGGCCAATAGCCTTCACGCCGATAGTCACAATGTGCTTTGAGAGACTGGTCATGTCCCACATTAAAGCCACCATCGACATCACTGTGGATCCTCACCAATATGCCTACAGGAAGAACCGTTCTACAGAGGATGCTATTTCCTTCGTGGTCCACACCGCCCTCACCCACCTGGAACAGAAGGACTTCTATGTCCGTTTGCTCTTTGTGGACTTCACATCAGCCTTCAACACAATGCTTCCTCAGACCCTGACTCACAAACTCTTTTTACTCAGACTCAACGCTTCCCTCTGCAACCGGGTCCTGGACTTACTGACCAACAGACCACAGCCACAACATCACCTCCTCCACCTTAACCCTCAGCACTGGCTCCCCTTAGGGCTGTGTGTTAAGTCCCATCCTGTTCACTCTTTTCACATATGACTGCTCACCTACCCAAACAGGCTGTCATATTGTGAAGTTTGCAGACAACACAGCTGTGGTTGGATGCATCACAAACAGTGATGAGTCTGGCTACAGGCAGGAAGTCAAACACCTGGAGGGCTAGTGCAGAGAAAACAACCTCTGAAAAGATGAAGGAGATGATTGTGGACTGCAGCAGAAGCCAGCGTTACCACCCCCACCCCCCTGCATGTCGGAGGATCTTAAGTGGAAGTGGTCTCCAGCTATAGGTACTTGGGTGTTCACCTAAGTGACAACCTCACCTGGAGCAACAACGCTTCCAGTCTGATCAAGAAGGCACATCAGCGGCTCTACTTCCTCAGATGGCTGAGGGGAGCTGGTCTCAGAACCTCAGTTCTGCAGCTGCTCTGCTGCAGACAGGAAATCTCTGCAGAGGGTGGTGAAAGCTGCACAGAAGATTGTAGGAGTCAGCCTCCCCACCACCATGGACATCTACACTTCTACAGTGGGGAAAAAAAGTATTTGGTCAGCTACTGATTGTGCAAGTTCTCCTACTTAGAAAGACGAGAGAGGTCTGTAATTTTCATCATACTTCATACAACACTTCAACTATGAGAGACAAATGAGAAGGAAATCACATTGTAGGATTTGTAAATAATTTATTTGTAAATTATAGTGGAAAATAAGTATTTGGTTAATAAACAACCAGCAAGAATTCTGCTCTCACAGACCTGTTAGTTTCCCTTTTAAGAAGCCCTTCTCTTCTGCACTCATTACGTGTATTAATTGCACGTGTTCGAACTTTTACTTGTATAAACACACCTGTTCACACACTCACTCAATTGCACTCCAATCTTTCCACCATGGCCAAGACCAAAGAACTGTTTAAGGACACCAGTGACAAAATTGTACACCTGCACCAAGCTGGGATGGGCTACACGACATTAGGCAAGCAGCTTGGTGAGAAGGCAACAACTGTTGGTGCAATTATTAGAAAATAAAAGAAATACAAGATTGTCAGTTGTTGGTCTGGGGGCTCCATGCAAGATCTTGCCTAGTGAGGTAAGGATGAGTGAAATGTCATGAATCGTCCCAGAGCTACATGGGAAGACCTGGTCAATGACCTGAAGAGAGCTGGGACCACAGTCTCAAAGAGAACTATTAGTAACACACTATGCCATCATAGTTCAAAATCCTGCAGGGCATGCAAGGTCCCCCTGCTTATGCCAGCACATGTCCATGCCCATTTGAAGTTTGTCAATGACTATCTAGAGGATCCTGGACAAGGTCATGTGGTCAGATGAGATCAAAATAGAGCTTTTTTTGTATCAACTCCACTCGCCATGTTTGAAGGAAGAACAAGGATGAGTACAACCCCAAGAACATTGTCCCAAACGTGAATCATGGGAGTGGAAACATACTTTAGGGGTGCTTTTCTGCAAAAGGGACAGATCAATGTCCTTTCCTCAGTAAGAGCATTGAAGATTGGTTGTGGCTGAGACAGGTGTCTTTTATACAGGTAACGAGTTCAAACAGATGCAGTTAATACATGTAATGAGTGCAGAATAGGAGAGCTTCTTAAAGAAAAAACAGGTCTGTGAGAGCCAGAATTTGTGCTGTTTGGTAGGTGATCAAATACCTATTTTATGCAATAAAATGCAAATTATTTAATTTTGCATTTGTACTTGTTCTACAGCAGCAAAACTGTTTTTAGTTAATTCTATATTTTATAGAATTATACTCATTTATTTCAGAGATGACAGATGCTGGGAACGATTAATAATTTCTGTTAATCAGCTTCTTCAGATATTATTAATATGTTAAACTGACCCAATGGCTGGATTAAAATTGTGACACAGCCCAAGAAAAAGCTACCAAGAGCTGTGCAAATAACCTAGCAAAATGACGTAACAGGTTTAACACAACATTTGGATAGAAAAACCTAGAATTTGATCACTTTTTTAATCGTTGTGATGTTCTGCAATTCTGATTTCACAGAATTTTGCTATATGTAAATGATTTAGAGTACATTAGAGATTCATTAGTGCATATCTTTAGTGCGTTTTCACAAAAAGATGTTAATAATAATAATAATAATAATAATAGTGGCATTTTGTTTGGTTTTTGTTTTAGTTTTTACGTGCAGTGTTACTGTCCCCTGGCAGTGAAACGAGAGAGAGAGAGAGAGAGAGAGAGAGAGAGAGAGATGCCTGCAAATCAAACTGAAGAGGAGAGAGTGAGAGAGCATATGGGGGCAGTCAAGGTGGGGGGAAACAGGCAGAAAGAAGACGGAGGTGGAAGATCCAGCCCTACTTTGTCCTGGTTAAGTCTGTAAGCATTAGGAGTCAGGCACAAAGAGGAGCAAGGCCTGGCTCTGTTCTGTGGCGGAGACTGAGTGCTGAATAATTCAGAAGGTACCTGCACCTGTCCCAGCCCGGTGGAACGTGGCCCTCAGCCCTTCAAACTGTGCTCCCCAACTCTGAGACTCTGCTGTGCTTTTTAAAGCCACAGCAGCCATGTGTTTAGTCACTCAATTCTTCAAAGAGCAAGTTTCAGAACTGTGTTGGCAGTTTTATTTTTCATGAAATACAATTTCAGTCTACAGTGTCCATCCAGGAAAATGGCTGTTTTTCTTTTTGGAGTGTTTTCATTTTTAAATCATCTATTAATATCAAGAACATGTTTGTAAAAATACAGATATTCTGAGTAAGTGAGATGTATCTATGTATCTTGCTATCTATGTGTAATATATATACATGTGTGTGTGTATATATATATATATATGCATCTAAAGTAATTAGAATATTATATAAGACAAATTATGCATAATAATTAAATGCACTCAGTACTTGGTCGGGGCTCCTTTTTCATGAATTACTGCATCAGTGCAGTGTGGCATGGAGGTGTTCAGCTTGTGGCACTGTTGAGGTGGTATGGAAGCTCAGGTTGCTTTGATAGCTGCCTTCAGCTCATCTGCATTGTTGGGTCTGGTGTCTCATCTTCCTCTTGACAATAGCTCATAGAGTCTCTGTGGGGTTTAGGTCAGGTGAGCACAGAGGTACTGTTATTAAGGCACAGAGATGCGGCCTTTCACCTGGTACCCTATTGTCATGCCCTTTTGGAAATCATGTCCTTTGGCCATGATAATTGTATTGCACTCTGCTTCAGCTGACTAGTGTGCTCACTTATTTATTAATTGTTATTAATGTAAATAATGTCTGTGATGTCCTGATATGAGTTCATTCTAATCCAGGGGTGGTCATAACATTCTGATATGACTGTGTCTGTGTGTGCTAAACCAAACATACACCAATAATGATAATTTACAGAGGCGCATTAAAGTTTATGATTTAGCAGCTCATTCACACTCATAAACTGCAAAAGAATCATTGTAACATATAAGAATTGTAATAGAAAATGTTACTCTGTTTGATATGCATATACACTGTTTCTCCTTTCCTCAGTGATGTCCCTTACTCTCATGGCAACATAACCTTCAGCATGCTGACCCCAGAGCCTAACCTCCGCCCAGGCTACAACAACTTCTACAACAGTGCCGCCCTGCAGGAGTTTGTGAGAGCCACCCATGTGCGCATCCATCTGCAGGGCCAGTACCACACACAGGATGTTGGGGTACCCTTCCGCCATCGCTACTATGCTGTGGACGAAATCACCATCAGCGGCAGGTCAGAATCCCCCATCCCCTCATCATCCATCAGACTCATTTAACCATCTACCCAGCCTAATTGCACCCTTTCAATGCTTTATTGTTACTTTGTGTATCTGAATTTGACACACATGAAAAAAAACATGCTTTAATTGAAGATGTATGTAAAATCTGATGGCAGGATCATTCTAGCAGTGGTAAGTTTGCATTGTTTATGGTCTGAGACTGAATTTTGAGAAGTGCCTAATGTCAAAACCCCAGAAATATCAGAGGAGCTGGTTGTTCTTTAATAAATGACTTCTCAGAAATAAAGTATTGTATGTACTATGTGCAGACAGTACATAATATGGATTTTATGTTGTGAATAGTGTGATGATCCCAAAAGTTCCTAAAACACAAACATGAATTAAACATGGCTTCAGTGAAAAAATATGTTTACAGATTAGCTGCAACTTCCTTTGTTCCTTTGAATGGTTCTGTCAAAATCTGGCCAAAATGGTTAAGTTCAGTTCTTTCCACAGATATGGTTGTGTTTAGATTACACATTTTATTTCTTTAGCTTAGAATTAGGTCTGCTAGGCTAATGTTACTAACAAGCATTACAATTCAAATCACCTCCATCAACTATTCCATCAAGATACATCACTAGAATATCTTCTCGGTCCACATTCAGGTCTTAATTATGATTTTGCAGATTAGTCAGGGTGGTTTAGGACACAGTGTGTTGTGTATCTGAATGCTACATCAGCCATCTTAAGAGTTAGAGCAGCAAATACTGATCTAGAATCAGTTTTATGGAGGGATTTTCTTCCATCCCTTCTGAAGTGCCTGTCTGTATCCTGTTTTATCTATTGAATGAAGTGCATCTATTGCAATTGCATGCACATGAGCATTTTTGTTGATTTCTGTCTTTTGGATCATGGCAACACAATGTCAAGATAGTGATAATATATTGATAGTCATTTCAGTTCATATTGTCCATACTGTTGCATTCTACTTGCTATGTTAATCAGCTAATCAATCAATGTATCAGCAATTCAATATACTAGAGTACCTAAAAATAGTAAAGAAGTTTGTTCATTACTTAATTTATATCTTTTATATTTTATTATTATTTATGTGATGTTTCAAGTCTTTTTTGTTATAATGGTGATCACTGTGGCTTATGAAAATCAAAAATCTGTTATCTGAAATGATTAAATATCTAATATGATATTATTTAATGATACCTTTTTGAATTAAGTTGTGTATAAAAATTAACTGAGAATTTCTCATTTTCTGGAGATGCACTACAAGCTCGCCTATGTTTTGTGAGTCTATTTACGAAGGGCTGTCATCTTGCAGTACTTTGTTAAAGAATGTAATTGTATTTCTGAAACATGTAATAACTTCATTGCAGTGTTGTGTCTCTCATAGGCCTCAGTGAAGAGACTAATCTGTTAGAAAGGCTTTTTGTCTTTTGTTTTTTTTGTCATTCTGCCTGCAGAATAGTGTTGTGTGCATGTATACCCTTCCGTTTAAACACTCGCTGCTCTTATGTTGTGGTGCCTATGGTAATTATGTCATTATGCAGTCAGCACACTGCCATCTTGGAGTGTGTGTGTGTGTGTGTGTGTGTGTGTGTGTGTGTGTGTGTGTGTGTGTAGAGGCAGCATTAATTAAGAGCTAGTTAAAGTGGCGCGGGAGAAATTGAGGTTTAGAGACTGTGAAATCTCATCATCCTTTGACATTCAGAATCTCTCTCTCTCTCTCTCTCTCTCTCTCTCTCTCTGTCTGTCTCTCTCTTTTTCCTGTCTTTCTTCGTTTCTTTTCCCCTTTGCTCTCCATCTTGTCGGAGAAGTCACGACAGCCTTTGCCAGTGAGACAAAGGAGAGAGAGAGAGAGAGGGAGAGAGAGAGAGAGAAAGAGGGAGAGAGTAAGTAAACAGTAGTGGATTCCCCCTCTGGGAGACTGACAGTTCAAACTCTGCAGAGGCTGCGAGTGCATGTCTGCGTGTTGGGGGGACTAAAATGTGTGTAAATTTTGCCTTTGAGGTATTCTGACAGGGTGTCAAGCAGCGTCTGCGAGCATTAGTGTCAGCTTTGTACTCACACGGTAATAACCTCCAGCCATAATGACAGCACTCTCTCTCTCTCTCTTCCTTTCTGTCTTCTTCTTTTCCTCTCTCTACTCCTCCTCTGCTCTCAGCTTTTGTTTTGTCTGTTATATTTGTTGGCCTGATGGAGGTGAAGGGCTGGGCTTTTAAGCGTGTCTGGGGTGGAGCCGCCGTCGAATGCGGATCCTTTGAGGATGAATAATTAAAGGAATGACCTGCAGGTGCCTGCTCCGTCTGATGGAGACCTGTCAGCTTCTCTGTTGAACATTACAACACGCCGTTGATATTTCCACTGGCATTTATAAATGTTGAATGGGGAAGTCCTATTAGCCATGCATAGAGGGAAATAATGGAGATGGAAGAAGTGAGGAATGCCAGAGACAGACAGAAAGATGTAGAAAATATGAGCAGGTGATGGGGAAAGGTAGCTAGGGCAGATATTTATTAGGTGAGAGAGGGAATGAGTTTGGCTTTAATGCTGTTTGGTAACCCCTGTTGCTTTCAACTTAAATGCAAGTTCCAAGTGAATCTTTCCATGGTGACTAGTGTAATAGCTTTACTGATGGGCTTCACTTTTGACTGCAGTGGCTTTGAATAATTATTCAGTACAAGCATATGAAGCTTATTAGGCCTGCCACAATCATGACATCATGATCTTTACTGTGTACTATGTACGCCACTTTGTGTGCAGTTACACAATGTGTAGCCCCAAGCAATAAGATTCTACTTAGAGTGTGAAAATGCAAGAATATACACTCACTGTCCACTTAAGTTGGTACACAAATCTTGTATCTACACACATTGTCCATGTTATCAGCTCCACTGATCATACAGCTGCACTTTGTAGTTCTACACTTACAGACTGCAGTCCATCTGTTTCTCTGTGTACTTTATTAACCTCCTTTAACCTGTACTTCAGTGATCAGAACCCTCACAGGACCACCACAGTGCAAGTCATGTTTGAAAGGTGGCTCATTCTTAGCATTGCAGTGACACTGGTGTGGTGGTGGTGTTTGTTGCTGGTATGAGTAGATCAGTCATAGCAGAGTTGCTGGAGATTTAAAGCACATGAAAGCATGTTGGCTCACTGTCCACTATGTTAGATATATCTTCCTTGTTGGTCCACCTCGTAGATGTAAAGTCAGAGGCAGTAAGTCATCTGTTGCTGCTCAGTTTGTGTTGGTTATCCTCTAGACCTTCATTGGTGGTCACTGTTTCAGTATCCTTAGAGGAAGGACTCACGTATAACCCAACCTCCTCTCTTCCACACCAGATAATAAACAATTCTAATAACTTCCTAGTTTACAGTTATTATTTTAGCTCTCTTGTAATTTGATTGCATTCAGAGTAGGGCTGCCACAAACGATTATTTTTATAGTCGACTAATCACAGGTTTTTATGATTAGTCGACTAATCGGATCATACGTTCATTGAATATAAAACATACAGCTTATCGCATTAAAATGCAGCTGCTATTATATAACCGTCATTAGAACTAAAAATAAAAACAATTAAGATCATAGTTCATTAAACCTTTAATGAAATATGCAGCTTGTTGCAACAAACAATTATTTAACTGTTTAGCATATACTAGGCTAATCAGCTGATTAGTATTTTTGGACACTAATCAGCTGATATTTTTATTAGCAAACACCGTCGGGATGAGACTTACGTTAGTTTAATGTTCTCTCGATTTTATTATTGACATTTG
>BRDA01001464.1:56097-67645 GCA_036984385.1 Crenuchus spilurus | reverse complement strand
TAATTTGATTGCATTCAGAGTAGGGCTGCCACAAACGATTATTTTTATAGTCGACTAATCACAGGTTTTTATGATTAGTCGACTAATCGGATCATACGTTCATTGAATATAAAACATACAGCTTATCGCATTAAAATGCAGCTGCTATTATATAACCGTCATTAGAACTAAAAATAAAAACAATTAAGATCATAGTTCATTAAACCTTTAATGAAATATGCAGCTTGTTGCAACAAACAATTATTTAACTGTTTAGCATAAAGTGTAAACATAGCACTGAAACATAACGTTAGAAACGTTAGCATTAGCATTCCTATTCAAACACATGACTGTTATAACGTTACAGAAAACACATGAATGTGTGCTAAGGCTGATGAATCAAATCGTCATCACTAATGTTCACTTTTACAGCTATCAATATGAGTAAGCAGCAAGTTAACTCTCTGTTTACGCTAATTTTAGCAGCTAACTAGCAATTTAGCTTACCGAGATGACGGTCCCTCTTCATCATTGTCACAATCAGCCACAACAGCTTCCTTTTCAGGTGCTCGTGCATCGCAGTTGTGCTGCCGTGGAAGGCAAGTTCTGACTTGCAGATATTACATTGCACACGTTTCTCTTTCATTTTCTTAAAATGATCCCACTCTTTTGAGCTCCGTTGCCGGCTAGACATGATAGCAGAGCCTGTCTGTATAACGTCCTGTGATGTCATCCACGGCATACACTGGTTACCACTACTGCGCATGTGCGTCAAGGACAGAAAGGCAGACACAGCAGTTTGGAGAGAAAAAGAAAGTAAAAAACAAACAAACGACGCATCGACTATTAAATTAGTCGTCGACTATTTTAATAGTCGACATAATCGTGACTAGTCGACTAATAATGGCAGCCCTAATTCAAAGCAGGTGTTCAGAAGTAATTGGACAATTTGCTGCTGAGCTGTTTCATGGTCAGATTGTCATTCCATCTTTGTTTTATTACATGCAGTTAAAAGTCTAGAGTTGGCTTAAAGTCTGCCGTTTGTGCTTGGAATCTGTTGCTGTCCAAAGAGTGGTCACTTCTAAAAGTTATGTGCAATCAATTAAACATTGTCTTTATTTATGAATGAAGTGTATACTGCTATAATATCTGCTTAGATTCTGCACAGATGCTTCAAAACGTATTTCACAGTGCTGCATAGTGCATGATAAACAATATTGCAAACTATACCATACTGTGACTGTAACAAGACTTTTTAAGGAAAGAAATGGCATTGTTTCCTCTATGACCAAGTCAGTCACCTGACTGCAGTGTACTGGAGCCTGCATTTCACTCTCTGAAGGCAAAACTGATCTGCTGATATTTGTGGCTGCAGACTTCAGGAGTAATTAACTGCAAAGGGTTTGTAACAAAGTATTAAACATGACAGTTTAATTTCTATTTGTTTGTCCACTTCATGTGAAAATGGCTGTAATTCTTACACTGTTTACTGGATATAAACAGTAAATCTGGATGTCATTTGTGACTGTTCGTTTATGTAGACTATTCATGCAGTATTGTAGTACTCAAAAAAAAAAACCTGTCAACAAGTAGTCATCAAAAAAAGGATGAATGAATGAATACTGATTTTGCAATGTCACTAAAGATGATTTTGTTAGCTTCAGGCTCATAGTGGCTACTAGGTTCTTTTTTCATATCAGTAAGTTTCAGGCTTTGACTTTCTGCTCACAGACTTACAGACCATTTGATGTAAAGTGCACAGTGAAAAAGAGGATTAATGAAGCTTTACTCATTTACTCAACACAAACCTTACAGCTTGGGCTTCTGCTCTGCTTTCCAGAAGGAAACACACAGCTGTTTACAATCTAAATGCCGGTATTAATCAGTTGAGAGCGGCGAGTCTTTTAAAGCGTGTTCACACTCATTAAAAGTTAGTTTGAAGCTGTTAGTAATACGTGAACACTACATATACTGTGTTGCTGATCAGTTTATCACCAGATATTTGTGTACAGTGTGCTTTGCAATTGGTCATTTTGACTACCTAGCCTGTGCAATCCCTCATATATGCAGGATATTTGGTATCTAGTGTCAAACTTTAAGTCAACATTCTCCATCAAAGGGCCCTGAGTGGCTCAGCAGGCTTACACTGACACTATGACCAGAGGATTGTGAGTTTGAATCCTGGTTATGTTGTTTGCTAACAGCAGCTGAGGCCCAAGAGAGCAAAAATGGGCAGTGCTCTCCCTGGGTGGGTAGATGACGCTGTCACTTTCTCTATTGCAATGTCCGCTGGCTCAGGCATCTACTTTTGGTTCAATCGGAGCTTGGAACCCTGCGCTTTCCTCCAAGCACGTTGGCTACCCAGTGACGGTGTATCAAGTGGTAGTTGGAAAACTGGTGATATCACGCAACGGCGGAAGCGTGTGCATGTCTTCACCCTCCTAGAGTCAGGAACAGTGCAAAGTGATGGGCAAAGTGAGAGCTCACTATGGATGGGTTAATTGGATACTACCACATTGGGAAGGGGGAAAATTGGCAAATATTATATAAAAAAAATATTCAGCAAATACTAGCATTGTATTGACTGTATTCTAGGGCTGTCAGAGTTAACCGTTAAAGAGAAAAGGTTGTTTTAGCACTGATCTGGTGACTTTGTTTGCCACCAACACTGTGAGTGGTTCACATAGACATTAATGAGTGATGTGGATTTTTGAGTGACTTTTTCGGAGGGAAAAGCAACAACAAAAGAGAGTTTTTTTTTCCATTATTGTGCCTAAACTTCATGCTTATCCTAAATCCACTCCACTACCTGTGAGACAAGTGAAGAAACAGCCCATCACAGAGATACACAAGGTCTCTGTGAGTGTGAGAGTGTGTGTGTGTGTGTGTGTGTGTGTGAGAGCTAGAGAGCTTTCTCTAACACACACACACATGATGATGAAAAATGTGTTTTGTTGAGATGTTCTGTGGTAAAGAATACTTGATAAGTAATGTTGGATTATAGATTATACACTTGTACATTTTAGTGTGTATTGTGTCCACTTTTCACCTTTTATTTGAATCATATTTAACTACACAATTTGGTATAGTGCAGATGAAGGAGAACACTGGAAAAACAAATGGTACTATTATTCTAGGACAGTTTCTAGCCCAGCTCTGCTCGTGAAGATCTACCATCCTGGAGTTTAGCTCCAACCTTTAATCTAACACCCCTGATTCAGGTAATGAAGACTTTCAGGCTCATCTGATTATCAGACTTGAGTATGTTGGATCTGAGCTTTCCAGGATGGTCAGTCTTCAGCACCAGGATTGGGCAGTCCCTGTTCTAGAATGTTAACATAACAGTAACAGTGCTCTACAACAGTGTGACTAGAAAACATACTAGAACATTGAACATTCTAGAGCATCTTCAACAATGGTGTAAAGTGGGCACTCCCAGAAAGTATTCTAGTTTGTTGGGGAAATTGGGTTGTTGTGCTCTGGGCTTCATTACTTAATTAAAATCAATTAGAACCATGTTTAGCTTAAGTTACTACAGCCAGTATCAGGATGCTTCTCCTACAGCAGATGTATCAGAGGACATGTGACCCTAAAAGCTTTGCTTTCTTCTCTTTAGGTGCGAATGCCATGGCCATGCAGACAGCTGTGATACTAGCTTGAGTACATACCGCTGCCTCTGCCTTCCTGAGAGTCATACACAAGGAGCTAACGTAAGTCCTGAAGGGGACACTAACCCCCTCACTCCTTTTCCTTTTTTTTAATTAACCACTTCCCACTTAATGACGTGCAAAAGTTGCCTTTAATGAACAGTGCCCTCAAAAACGAGCCTTAATGGAATGATGGAGGAGAGGGAGGGAGGGAGAGCACCACACACATATCCAGTTTCTTGAAAGAGAACAAATGAGCATAGAGAGAGATGGAGGGAGAGGATGGAAGGAGAGGAGGAAGTGGTTTTGCGGGCAGCACAGCTCTAATCGCACTGTCCCATCAGCCCCTGGGTGTCTTACTGATGAGTCCAGCAGAGGTAATTATATCTCTAGGAAAGCTCTGATGACACTGCTCACACTTTCACTGGTGCCACATCTCTCGCACAAAGATGTACTTATGTACAGAGACCAAGCTAGAGATGTTTACAAAGTCTTAATAAACAAATCAACTAAGAGTTACCCCTTTACTCTCAAGACTGTTGGCCAATGATGTGATTATTTATATATATATATATATGTATAAGCAAGTCAATTAGCACCAACACCAAACTAAGACTGATGAAAGCCTTGGTGTGGCCAGTAGCTACATATGGATGTGAAGCCTGCACACTGAAGAAAGAGGAAGAAAAACGTATTCAGGCTTTTGAGAACAAGTGCATCAGGAAGTTGCTGAAGATCTCTTGGATGAAGATGATGACCACTGAGCAAGTCTATGAGATGCTAGAACTCAAAAGGAGTTACTGATGCACGTTAAATCACACAAGTTACGTTACTTCGGTCATGTGATGAGGCAGCACATGAGAGCATTGAAGGAAGTGTTATGACTGGACTTGTGGAGGGAGTCAGAAGATGTGGAAGACCAAGAATAACCTGGATGGATAACATCAAGACATGGACTGGATTATCAGGTGCTAGCCTGCTACAAGCAACCAGAGACAGATGGCATTGGAGAGAAGTGACTCGTCTGTGCAGCCTACCATCGTGAAGCGATGACGGCATGTGACATGACATACAATACTATCAGATGGGTCTGCCAGCAGTGGCAAAAATCTCAGTATACAGGTAATTCTCAGAATTGTAGTGCGGAATAGTCTGGCTATGCTGGTGCACATGTAGGGTTAAAAATGGAGTGCCCAGCTCTAGTAAGTGTTTTGGTTGGGTCCAGGCTTAGACTAAGAGCTTGGTAAATATCTGTAGACAGCATCTTTCCTTCTTCCACAATGAACACAACTAGTCCTCTTTCAGAATGGGCAGCCCTACTTTTAGGTGGAGCTGTAGCACTTCTGCCTCTCCAGGCAATCATGTCATAATGCACGAGCAGAGTGTGGACAAGCCTTGAGAGATGCATTGATTGTTTACTCAAACTTTTATGAACGCCACTTTCAACTCCTGGAATACCGTCTCTCCCTAAACTCCACAGAGAACCAGTGTGTTTTCCCATGCTAGCCGTATGCTCTCGCCAACACACAGGCAGCAAGTCCCGTATTAAACTTTTAAACCTGATGTTTGGTGATTTGAATTATTCACGAGAGGTCATGCATAATTCACGGCCAGCCGCGGCTTTTCTCTCTGCGCTGTTGTTGTGTTCACAGAAACAAACCGGGGCCACATCTAACACGTTCACTGAAAAGTGGGCTTGTGTGTGTGAGAGCGAGAGTGATAAACATCAGCCTCCTCATGGCCCTAAATGCCCCCAGACCTGAACAGCTGGCTTTGAGGAGGGATTGGGGTCTACCCCGCAGCTATGTAGTGCGTGTGCGCCTGCTGGAATCCCAAACGAGCAGCATTTAAATAGGCCGCCGTCCTCTGCCACGTCACACCACAGAGCACCAGCGAGAGTGCTGCCAGTGTCCCATTTCTCTGTGGTGCTGCTTGGCTGAGGCCTTTGTTTCTTTTAGTAATGAGGCATTCCATCAGTCAGGACTTTGGGTTATTGATGTTGGACTGATTGGAGTATTTTAGGAAAGGGCAGTTTTGTTGGTACAGCTTGTTTGTTTTATTGCTTTTATAAGTGAAAATTGAACACGCCCCCTACCAAGAATACATGAATGAAAATGAACAAAAAGCCATAAAACATTTAATGTGATGTAACATTTTATACTATTTTTCTACATTAAATTAGTGCATCTAAGAAAACTTTATGGTGAAAAGGTTCATTTTGGTTTGAAGCTCTATCGTATGAGTAGTAGGTGTAGAGAACATGTCTCTCCACAGAGCAGTTAAACCCGCTCTCATAACACAGTGAGCAGTGTGGTAAATTAAGCACATGTTGGTGAAAGAATGTTTTTTAGTAATGCAAGGCTTTAAAATATGCTGTCTGAGATGATGCTCTGTGCAGATGTGAGATTACTAAACATTCTGCAAAAAAAGGATGCAGCCATGTTTAGGGATCCAGTCTTGTGATCTGAAGGTCGCTTGTTTGATCTCTGAGCATGTCAAGACTGAAGTGTCTGTGACCAACTAACACCAATTTGCTCTGTGGGCTCCATAGATAGGGACTCACTGGGGCTCACATGTTGTCACTGCCCCCTTTTGTGTGTGTATATGCGTGTGTGTGTGTGTGTGTGTGTGTGTTTCATTGCATGGATGGATTAAATGCAGAGGTGAAACTCTGCTGAAAGCACATTGGTGAATAACTGTGCACTTTATCACTTAATATATAATATGGGCACATTTTTTACACTAAATTGATCAGTAATGTAGACATTTAGCATTTTACTGCTACCTGTATCTACTCACTGACCATTTTATCATCACTGGGCATATAGGGACAGTTTATAGATCTACAATTACAGACTGAGGTAGTGGTGGTGTTAGTGTTGAGCTTTTATGAGTGGATCAGACAACAGAGCTGCTGATGTTTTTAACGCTTTAACATGATGCTCAACCATTTGGTAAAGCATATATGAGTCATTATCTTTCTAAAGAAGGTGTTGAACTTAACACAATGTGACTACCAATCGGTAGAGGTACCGTAGGCTAAAAAACATCCACTAGAGAGATTAGAAATGCAACATTTTCTTTTATGAATGCAAGCCAGCAATGTTTGTAGCCATACCACAAGGAATAAACTGGATGAAATGCTGAAGAAACACTAGTGATGTAGTACCACACAGATGAGTGAGGTGTTTAAAAAGTGAACAAAATGAGCATCCTATTGTACAGTTTTTGTATTTGTAGTTTTTGTTCTGATTTTACCATAAAGTGCAGCTCACTGTATGTTTAAAGGGTACATAAAAACTGGGGGGAGGGGGGTAAAAAAGACTCCCATCCCACTCCCTAAAAAAGAATAATTCAGTTTCTTGTTTCTTAATGAGGATATTAAAACACCCCTGTGTCACTGCTGAATACAGTGCCCCAAACAAAACTATCTAGCACCAGTGTCCTGTGATCACCAGTGAAGGACTAGAGGACTAACACAATCTGTGCAACAACAGATAAGCAACTGTGTCTGACGTTATATCTGAAAGGTGGACCAACAGGATGTAGAGGAGTGGGCAGTTTGCATGCAGTGTTTGAACACTGATTATGCATGGGAAGGACTGTGATGTATTAAATGGTAAGAGAACTGTTGTTTATATTAGTTCACATGTAGGATGCTAAAGAAATGGGAGTGACTTTGAAAGGATTCTGTCCATACATCTGGGTCAGAACATCTCTGACACGTCAAGGTTGAATGATCCAACAAGGTCATGACTACCAACAGTGGTCTTCAGAGTCTCCAAATCTGTTTGCTAGTCTGGTCTGCATTGGCTACACCTTATAATTTAGAGAACTTATAGGATCTGCTGCTAATGTTAAGTTTGGGGTGTGGTTGGTTCCGCAGGGCATCTCTATATAATATCTTTGTGAGATATAGAATAGCACACTCTAGATATGCCATTATCAATGCCAAGCTTCAGCTAGAGGGGTTTGAAACCCCAGATCATGCTGTTCTCATGACTGAATGCAATCAGATCCTCACAGCAATGTTCCAACATCTACTATGAACGTATTTCATAAGAGTAGAGACTTAACTGCAGGAACGAGGAATAAACTCTTTATTAATACCTTTAATTTCAGAAGAAACATTGAATGAACATGTGATTACAAACTACTGGACATTAGGCCTGAGCGCTAAACCGAAAATTTACTGATACCGAAATTTATGACAATAACTGACGTCATTTTGCCCATGTCGGTATTTTCCGTGTTTAAAAAATGAAAAGAAAAGTCGTTTTTGTCTTTTTTGGCGGGTACGTTCATGTTCCTTTAAGACGCTGCTCTCTGTGCTGTCACGTGACTACAGGCTGTCCTACCAGTGCGGCCCTATGGAAAATGGTCTGACTGCAGAGCCACGGATTTACACCAGCAGTTTCACACCAGTGGCAGCGCATACGCGGTAAACACATGTAAACTGCGAATGTTAAAGGAGGTTTGCGATGGTTATATGTGTTGCAGCGCATATTTCCATACAAGATGAAGATTGTTGCCGATATATGAGCGATGTGACACATGCTGCGACAAATATCATTGTCTGTTTTGCTTCATAGAGTATTATAAACCAACACCAGCCAGTAAACTTAGGAGTCATCTCACACTACATTTTAACTGACTAGTCCAGCATGAAGGTAAGTCAGTTAACACAACAATAACAGTCTTTTGACACAACAGTACAACATAGGCTGTAGATATCTACAATGCCGAACATGTCATAGCTGTATATAATTATATAAATATCAGACTAATTACATAAATATCAGACTAATAATATAAATATCAGACTAATTATATAAATATCAGACTTTGTAAACTGCACGTATGATTAAGCCTCAAATTACAACTTTTAAAACAGTTTACTCAACAAGGTTTATATACCTTGGTGTCATTTGAGGCTTAATCATATTTATATAATTATACACATCGTTAGATATTGTACAATTTATGTTGTACTGTTGTGTCAAAAGCCGGTTACTGTCATTACTAAGTCTTTCAGAGACCTACAATTATTTTTAAGACCCCACACTTTATAGAATTTATTTTCTCATGTTTCAGGATACACTATTCACCGATGTGGCTTAGGGTGCAGGACACAACTCCATTACCACTGCATATACTGTCAGTCAATGGTGCTGCGTAAACAAGACTTTGAAAACCATTTGATTGTGTGTAAGACTAAACAATCAACCACAACACCTCTGTCAAAGCCCCAAGCTGTACAAGTCCCAAGCTGTGCCCACCTAGTGCTGAGCCATGCACACCCAGTACCAAGTCATGCCCACCTAGTGTAAAGCTGCATGCACCCAGTGCAGATCTGTGCCCTTCCAGTGTAAAGCCCAGTACCAAGCAGTTCCCACCCAGTGCATAACTGTGTCCACCCAGTGCCAAGCCATGTCCACTCAGGGCAGAAGAAGACCTGGGAATTTATGCACTCAAAAGAAGAGTTCGTGTGAGATCTGTTGTCTGGGAAAAATGTCCTATGTGCAAAGTTCTTATGAACAGATGCAACAACAGAAAGCATATTGACCATAAACATACAAAGCAGGAGCTTTTTGATGTAAATTCTAAATACCACCTGAGGAGTGAGTGTATTGATGAGGTTAATGGTGTCTTTTCTGTCTAGGACATTTTCTTCATTTATTTATGCTTTAAAGTGAATTAAAGTGGTAATAAAAATGGAATTGTACCATCAATATAACTGTCTGTGAAGTATTTATGTTGACCTAACACATTCTTTATTTTTGGGGTATGTGTGTATTAGTATTATCGTCCATTTATCGTTATCGAGGTGAACTGCTCAGTATATCGCAATATTGATTTTAGGCCATATCGTCCCAGCCCTAATTGACATATTATTCTGCTTTTGAAAGGGTCTAACATTTGCATATTGAAAACACTGCCTATGTAATTGCATACAGAGGAAGTTGCACTTTGCATTTATCCCATTCATGCAGTGAAACACACACACACACACACACACACACATACACAAGTAAACATTAGAGCACATGTGCCTGAAGCGCTGGCAGACCCTATCCACGGCATCCAGGCAAGCAGTTGGTGGTTAGTTGCCTTACTGAAGGGCACTTCAGTCATGTTCTGCCAGGGAATCAAACTTTTGAAATGTACAGTAGTTATTCATGTAACGTTTAGATTAGGTTTGAAAAGTTATGTAGTGTTTAATTTAACAAAAATATGATTAACAAGTAAAACACTATTTAGACCAACATTAAATTTATAGTTGAACAAATTTCCACTATTAACATGTCTGTTGCTTATCTTTTACTGTATGACTGTACATATTACTTTATTTAAAACTGAATGTTTGTGTTGCACCTTAGATGTCTACAGCTTGAGTAGATAACAAAAGATGTTAATGTGCGTTACTGATTTTATCCCAGCAAATGGAGCTTTCTCTACACACACTCTTGGATGTTGTAAATGGAAATGCCTGTCTGTCTGTGTGATATTCAGCGATAGATCAAGTGGATAAAAGTGATGAATATTTAACTTCTCTGCTCTGCTGAATGCTGAGCTGGAAATGATGAATTCAGAACCAATCCACGCAATTTTGCTGCTGACATTAAAGTAGCAAAAGTCACCCGACACATGCCAGAACGATCAGTGCTCTCTGTCAGTGGGCTGCTTACCTGGGGTCTGCAGCACGCAGCTTTTTGTACAGCTGTAGTCAGACCCTGAACCTATTCAGCCACACACACACACACACACACCTGTCATAATGTGGAAACTTCAAGCACACATATGCTTTTGATACTATTACAATTATCTAGTTAATGTATTAAGTATTTTCTTTATTTTCTTAGATTAATATAGCTATAAAAAGGGAATGGAATTATAGATGCTAATAAGTCAATTAGCACCAACACCAAACTAAGACTGATGAAAGCCTTGGTCTGGCCAGTAGCTACATATGGATGTGAAGCCTGGACACTGAAGAAAGAGGAAGAAAGACGTATTCAGGCTTTTGAGAACAAGTGCATCAGGAAGTTGCTGAAGATCTCATGGATGAAGATGATGACCACTGAGCAAGTCTATGAGATGCTAGAACTCAAAAGGAGTTACTGATGCACGTTAAATCCTACAAGTTACGTTACTTCGGTCATGTGATGAGGCAGCACATGAGAGCATTGAAGGAAGTGTTATGACTGGACTTGTGGAGGGAGTCAGAAGACGAGGAAGACCAAGAATAACCTGGATGGATAACATCAAGACATGGACTGGATTATCAGGTGCTAGCCTGCTACAAGCAACCAGAGACAGATGGCATTGGAGAGAAGTGACTCGTCTGTGCAGCCTACCATCGCCAAGCGATGACGGCGTATGACATGACATGACATTATAGATGTATACATGCACACACAAGCTCAATCCCAAAAAAACGTTGGGCTGTGGTGTAAAATGTAAATACATTTTTGTTTCTTGATGCTCCAAATGTGGTCTAGACAGCAGCACCCTGAATCATCTTCTGCGAAGCATTGCTGTTGTGATGGATACAGTATGTGCTTTAGCATTGTCTTGCAAGGCTTTGCCTGAAAGAGACATTCTGTGAAAGGGAGCATAGGTTTTAAGTTCTATGTACTGTTGAACATTCATTGTGTCTTTCCAGATGTGTAAGCTGCCCACACCATAGGCACTAATGTAACCCCATAATATCAGAGATGCAAGCTTTTAAACTGTGAGCTGATAAGCTGGAAGCTGGATGGTCCCTCTCCTCTCAAGTCTATAGCACATGGAATCTGTGGTTTTAAAAATGATTTTAACCGTCTGGAGTCGCTCTTTCTGGTAGTATATTTCACAAAATTCCACAAAAAAGATTTTATCCTAGAAACAAAATATGCCCTGGAAACCTTTTTCATATATAT
>BRDA01001464.1:21527-46191 GCA_036984385.1 Crenuchus spilurus | reverse complement strand
GATAGCAGCATTACACAATTTAATTCTTTGTCTTCTTTGTAAATAACTTACATTTTGAAAATCGGATCATTATTAAAGATTTTACAGCCATTAGAAGTCATGTAATAAGTAAGGTCTAGAGAAAATGTCAGCTACGGCAGATGCGAGAGCCGATAGTAGCCTAACATGTCATCAACCATTTTAATACTTTGATTAATGTTAAAGAGCTTTTTATCCTCTTTGTAAAGAACTTTAAATTTTCAAAATCGGACAGTTATTAGCGAAGTTAGAGCTTTGAGAAGGCAGCAGTGCAGGCTATGTGCCATTGTTTACAAGCTTCACTTCCACACAACATGGCGGCTCCATGACGTCACGCTGGCCTCAATGCTAGCGAATAGGCAGCGTCCTATCCAGTAATATAGATCATTGGCTACATCCCATAAATTATAACACTTGAAGGATCTGCTGCTAGTGCTTCTTGGAGAGTGTCAGAGGGTCAGAGCTGTATTGGTGACATGCAAAAGGCCAACAGCATATTAGACATATTGACACATTGCTTTTACTGTTATGGTGTGTTTGTGTGGGTCCACAGACATGTATCAAAAATGACATTATTGTGAAAAAGTAGATTTTATTGACGTTTATATTTATTACATGCATATTTCAAGTCTTTTTTTTGTGTTGATCAGTGTGGCTTATAGCTCAGGAGATGGCTGGTCAATTCTGCACAGTAATATTATAGTCCTGGCTCTGTTCATTCAAAGATGAACTTTTCCACGATACTCTAGTTTCACAAACCTGGATGATTGACAAAACTCTGAGTGAACTCCAAGTGTCTCCATAAATATTTTTCAGTTTAAAGAGCTGGGTACATGTTTATGTCAGTTAGTAAAACACAGATCTTTGGAAAAATTTGTCATTTGTAAATTCCACATTCATATAAAGTGATTTGTTCCTTGCTAGACAAGCCTGCATCGACATATTGGCTGAAGACTTTAGTATTCACAGCAGCATTTATCAGTGTTGTGATCAGTAAGGAATTGCAGTGAGTATGTAAAAGTGTCATTAGGAGGCTCCTCTCTCTCTGGAGATTCCCCCCTCCACCATTCCTCTATCCAAGTATCACCCGAGCCTTTTCGGGGGCTGGGGCCATCATTGTCAATAGATATACTGGATGACAAATTCGAAATCAATGACCAGGTCAGACCCGTGTTGAGATTGTTACCTTATTTAAATTCCGTGAATGATTATTTCCTTAATCTCTCGGATGGCTTCATTTGTTGGACTGTGCCATTGCTGTGCAGTGCTGGGTAGGCTTTGGGCCTGTCTGTTTGATGTGCAGCAGTGGCAGCATTGCTTCTGCTTGGCATACTAATAACATATGATAAAGATGAATAGTTTTTTGTTAATTAATTAATTATCTTTTCTGGCAAGTGTAAGACATGTAGCTCAGGAATTTCATATCTGCCACTGAAAGGAATGCCAGAAAATGCTAATGTGGCTATCAGTGAATACAATAAATGCATGCTAGTAGGGGCTAATTAGCCTGGTTGCATTATTCCACTATTTCCTGGTCCTTTTGTGTTTCCCCTATCATTATCTTTGGTAACATTTCTGCTAGAGCATTCCTGTAGTATAAGGTAACGGCTGACAGATTTTACGTGCGTCTGATGATATCTGATGCTTTGTATGGTTTTGTCAGTATAGGACAGTGGTTCTCAAACTTTTGCAAGCTGTGCTCCCCAATGCTGGTTCAATGCGGTTTGGGCCCCCCTTCTAACCCTGAAACTGAAAAATGCAGACTAAACATCTAACTGGACGTCTAGCAGTTAAAAATTAAAAATTTAACTATCTATGGCTGAGATAGGAAGTCTTAATAAATACCTTATTGTGATGTTAGTCTTTAAAAACACACAGTTTTTAACAGATAAGTGTTTAGATAGATAACAGCAGAGCTCATAAGCACTTGACAGAAATAGAGCGAATGAGCTACCGCGTGTGCAGACTTTTATATAGAACTGACGTCACATCGGTTCAGAATGCTGCTCTCTGATTGGAAGTGTTTGAAATGAAACTGTGGCTAATTTGTTTGCGTTTTAATAATCCAACCGCGTACATTAAGGGGGACGGGCATTTGCTGCATCTCCTGTATACTAATAGTCAATGAGTCCGGGATGCTTCATAATTTTCAGTGTCCGCATGCTCGCGCCCCCCCCGCCAAAATGGCTCGCCCCTTCCCCCCACCCCCCGGTTGAGAACCACTGGTATAAGAGAACATCACACTGATAAAGTATCAGCATTTAGTGAAGTTTTTTAATACTATAACAAATGTCTATGGCCAGAGAAAATAAAAATTTAATGCTTTCATGCTCATATGCAAGTCTTAATAGTGACCAGACGTCTCCATTTTCCGGGGACTGTCCCCGTTTTTGGTAGCTTTCCCATGGCTGCGACTGTCCATGGAAATGTCCCTATTTTAACATTTAAT
Organism: Crenuchus spilurus; assembly: GCA_036984385.1. NCBI lineage: Eukaryota > Metazoa > Chordata > Actinopteri > Characiformes > Crenuchidae > Crenuchus > Crenuchus spilurus. The sequence continues at coordinate 43,724 of BRDA01001464.1, read as the reverse complement.
TGAAACACATGGAAAAGACCTTATTAGCAGTTGAGCAGATGAGCAGACCTCTCATGATTTGTCCAACATTGGAGGCTAACTACTGCTATCTACTAAGCACTTCTACCACTTGCTCTCCTAGTTTTAGTGTATACTGCTGTGTAAATAAAGAGTAAAAGCTAACTAGTGTTAAGTGTGTTCACAACATCGCCCAAATGTCTTTTAAAACAGTGAGGTAACCTGAGATTAAAAGCAAGGCATGAATGTAAGCTACAAGTTGATATTTGTAATGATTTGTGATATTAGTTTAAATTTAGTTTAATTTTAGTACATTATAAAAACTACTTTCTCTTACAGTTGCAAAAACAAACAAAATGTTAATAGGATTTACCAGATGAGATGAATATTTCTACATTTCATTAGCACTTTTCCACATTCTTAAAAAAGTCACCTGCTAGAATATTGTGTTAGTGTTATAAAGTGGAACCTCAGTTATTGTTTGCCCTGGTAATTGTACAATACAGTTATTAACTTTTTTAGGTGAAAATTTGCCCCAGTTATCATTCATCCACCCAGTTTTTGTCAGTGTGCCCATGTGACTCACTGCTAATTTAACAAAAACAAGGCTTCAGTTATCATTCATTCACATCAGGCCATTTTAGAACAGATTAATGACAAAAACCGAGGTTCCATTGTACTTGACTAATATTGTCTTATGCCTTTTGTATTTATCATACTGTGTGTTGTGTTTATTGTATATGTTTTTTTGTATTGTACTGAATTATTTGTTGTGTATTATTGTGTAACATAATTATACTGTGTTATGTTGTGTTGTGATGGCCCTGGAACTTTGTTTCATATGTAGTCTTTGTATTAGATATGTAATTTAAATTGATAATTAGAAAAAATGCTAAAAGATTGTCTCTGATTATCAGTCAGGATGAATAAGTGGTAGACCCTTACCATTTTAAAATGCATCCAGATTTAGTTTCTAGTGTGAACTTTCTATCAGGATATTTTTTAAATATTATATTTAATGAATGAATCAACAGAAACCCAATCTGTGATATTGTTTGCCCATGTTACATTGTTATTTATGTCCCTTGCTCTCCTATGTTTTCATTATTTAAGACATCATAGCTAAATGTTCATATTGCTTAGCCTGTAGAACTTTAACTTTTTACTAAAATAATGTGTTGCTTACATTGGCTGATTTCTGTTCTTCAGTAGAGTTACTAGATCTTGCACTCTGCTGGCTAACACTTAGTTAGTAATTTCACTCCTCTAAACAGGAGAGACCCAGCTGCAGGAGCTAACCACATTGTTAAACCAGCTGACCACACGATACAGTGTGTGTGCGTTCAGGTGATGTGACCCCCCTTTACTCCCATCTTCCCTTTGCTTACCCCAGTAATGGAGATAAAAAACATCCCAGTGGGGGCCAGGATAGGAAGGGAGAGGTGTCCATCCGTGACACACACACACACACACACACACGCACACACACACACACACACACACACACACACTCGTACTCAGCTGCTGGAGTGTCCTAATTGGAGCACTGTCACGTGCTGCTGTCCTCTTGCTCCACAGATGGGGGGCCAATGTAAGTGCAAGCGACGTGTGTCTGGCCGACAGTGCAATCAGTGCCAGCACGGATTCTACGAGCTGCAGTCTGCACTGGCCGACGGCTGCCGAGCCTGTAACTGCAATGCCGCCGGGACGGTGCGGCCAGATATTACCTGTCACCAGGACTCAGGTCAATGCCAGTGCAAGGCCAACGTAATCGGTAGCTATCAAACAGCATTGCACCCACTGTCTCTTTCTCTCTCTCTCTCTCTCTCTCTCTCTCACCTCTCTCTCTCTCTCTCTCTCCCTCCTCTCTCATGTGTCTCTCTTTCACTTTCATCCTTGCTATTACTCTGCCATTTCTTAACCACAAAAAAGAGAAAAATAAAACGTGTGATTTTCAGGTCCCAACATTAAAACGTTTATATATTAGTCTGTTCTTTTTTTAAGTGATTAAGCACAATGTTTTCAACCTCACTTTCCTCACACACATCCCACCCTTAGCTTGTATGTAAATGCTGTGATTAAATTGTTTTGGACACTGTGCACACTGAACGCAGACTTGGCCACTCAACCTTTTTTTTTATCAAATTTACTGCAAGCTGTAGCCAAATGGATTTTCTCCCTTTCCTTTTTCAACCATCTCAGGTCCTTTGTGATAAATCTCTTCCATGCCCCCCTCTCCCCACTTCCTTTCTATGTCCCTTTGAAGCATTTCTTATGAAATGCAAACGAACGTTACTTAGAAGATCGCGCGCATTGCTAAGCCAGGATATCAAGGGCCGCCTAATTTTAATTTTGTAATTCAATGCCAAGTCGATTATAATAAACCGCCCCGTCCCCGTTATTTTTCATGCTGCTTACAAGACCTGCTTCTTTGTTTGTCGCTCCCACAGGTATTTCTCAGAAATTAGATTTGATTACGGCAATTTATTACCTTCCGCCACATTTGAGGCCAGCAGCGGCTTCATAAGGGCAAAATTTATCAAGTGGCCCAAGTACTCTGTGTACACAATACACTTTGAAATGTTGATGCATGAGAATATTATGTCGAGGAGCATTACTGATGGCCGCACAGCAACACGTCCCATTTCATGCATACGCTACAAGGCAAGCACACAAACTGAGTTAAGAGTGCTTGACCTAGATTCTTACATCTTTTACCACTGACCACAGAAATGTGAACAATATGAACCGCTGAAAACAGACATAATGATGGCAGCTGTCCAAACCTTTCATGATGAACCAATAGAAACTGTCCTCTTTAACATACAGTATCATTTCCAGTATCTTATAATAGTAATGATATGCTAATATTTGTAAATATTGTGTAATTTATTCTTCCTTAGTCTCATTTCTATCTAGAATCGGACTGGTTCCACAACCACAATAAGAACACAATAACAAATTGGAGCTATTCAGCTTTATTGTTAACGGGGTATTCATCTGTGTCACATTGCACACTTAACGTAATGTCATAACGAGGTTTAACTGTGGGCAGGGAGCAATATATTAATATCTAAATTCATTAAAGTGGACCCCAGCACAAGAACTGAAAGCTTCGGCTGAGTGTGGAGTCCCCGGCACTTATAGTAGCAATACGCAATGCCCTTAGGCTCTGCTCAGCAACATTAGGAATAGATTACCTGTCAGGAATATGTATGGCATATTCAAATAAGTGCTGTGCATATTTTAAAAACTTGATATGATTTGAATCCACGTAGACCCGTTTCTTTCTTTTTTTTTCAGGAGTTCCAAATGAGCTGTAATTCTTTTTTGGCCACACAGTTATTTTTACCTTTCTTTTTTCCCTCCACTGCCTTTCTTGGGCTTTTTTTAATTTATTTATTTTTCTTTTAGTGAAATTAAGTGTTATGCCTGAGGTGGGTCATCCATCATTGGTAAGGGCCTCACTTAATGATGTCATTTCCCAGCTTTTTTTTTTATTATTCCACGTGTAGTACTTCATATTTTTTATTTGTTTGTCACTGTATACGTTTGTGCTAAAAATGTGGGTTACTGCTCTCTGTGCACACAGACACTGTACGTTTGGTAATTAAGTACCATACAGTGGCTTTAAAAGTGTCTCAGCTGGATTCTAGAACTGGATCTGTTTTATAATAGGCTGCAGTATATTTAAGTGACTTTTTCATAAAGCAAGTGCTCTATTTTGAGAAGTGCTAATGAACTTGTGGAAAACCTCAGGTTTAATGTATAGTTTTCTGGTAAGATTTATCTTAAAGGGACTTTCTTACATTTTCTTGTAATTTATTATTTTTTTTCCATGAATGCCCACTTTTGTCGCTTTATATATCAAAAACAGTAATTAATTTGTTTATAGATATATGAATGTCATAAACACAGTATATTACAAACAAAAATCATTTATCTCTGTCAAAAATATTGTGATTGACTACCCATTATTGTGTGCTTTCAAAAAGTAATCTCGGCTGATACACTTCAGTGTAAATGGGTGGAGCTAAACAGTTGAATAGGCTGGTAAAGATAAAGGTGATGGCTTATATAACATCATAAAAATGAAGAATTCATAGCAGGCTGTATTTTCAGTTTAGTTTTCAAACATATTGGTACATTTTGTAACTAACAATCTTTATATACTACATCAGAATTTAAAAGGGACTATTATATCCCTTTTTCAGTAGTGCAGGGATACTCATTGCCACATGCGGCTCGCCGTGCTTTATTGGTGGCTCTCGCGACCGGTTACGAAAGTACGCCAGCACAGCCAAAGTATTTTAAAAGCATGCTACAGAGACATATACTGTAATGCGCTTTACATTCCAAACACTTGCCCTCTTATTTTGGCTCAATTAAAGTTGGTTCCAAATCGGGGATACTGTGGAACCTGGCAACACATGCACTGTTTCCAACAGCAGGCTGCCCGAGACTCTGCTGTTGCCAGGTTCACGGTTTAACACTTATAAAAGAACTAATAAAACACTCATGTTACCATATTATTAATGACTTTAAAATAAATAGCGATACTGATAATAAATCCCTTATAAACAAAATACTAAGTCGTACACTCGTACACAGTTGTTTTGCCATTCGCTTCAAACGTGTGACAGACATATTCTGGGCTAGTTTAAGCTTCTAAAGGGCGGGTTTTAGACTGACTTTAGGCTGGATATTTTAGTTGGACCTGGCAACCCTGCAGCAGGGTGGCTACATGGCAGCAGCGATTCTATAAGCTAGCTAGAGCAATATATTCAGTGTGCAAAGGTTTAGTCCATAGGTGGGTTGTTTATTTTTTTACATTATTTGAGTGACATGGGGTGATATTGTGGCTCTCTCCTTGACTTTGATCTGTCAATATAGCTCTTTTGAAAAAAAATAGTGAGGATCACTGGAGTAGTGAGTAGGTTTTGTTGAAATTTGTCACATGTGTTTTTTTTTTTTTTTTTTACTTTTAATTTATTTTTTAAACATAACGACATAACAACCGTCCTCAGTTGTACCAAGTCCGTTTATAAAAGCACTCAAAATGGTTATAACACATGTACAGGCTCTGTTCTCTTTTACTTGCAGTTGCATTTCTGTACTGCTCTTCTAGACACTCAAAGCAGTTTGACATTTGAGACAGACATTAGAAGGGAACCTTAACCACCACCAATGTGCAGCATCCTTCTGGAACCCTTAGATATTAAGCAAAGACATGATGAGAGAATAAGCCAGTTTTTGAAGACGGGAATGCCTTGGAAAGGAAATGTAGTCAGGACATCAGGGTAGCACCCCAAGTCTTTAGGGGTCTTTTTCTGACCTCTGAGTTTAACATCTCATCCAGAAGAGACTGCCCTTTTTACAACACAGTGTCCATCTCACGGCAGTTGTGCATTGGGATCTACACAGAACACGGGAATAGTGATCTTATATTCAAATACTATCCAGACTCAGGCCTGCTTGACATAAGTGTATGTCATGCAGGTGCTATGGAAGTTGACATCTACCTCAGAAAACACCAAATGGAGTAGCAGAGTTCTCAAGCTGCAAGTGGAGCTACTCAGATGGGTGGAGGAGCTGATTCTAATGAGTTATTGCTCAATATGTGGAGTTAAATTCTGAATGTCTCCTCTTTATCAGACCTGTAGCTCAACGTCCGGTTCAATCCCCTAAACTGACAGCTCATGACTGATGCAATTGAGCAATGCACCTAACCCCCAGCTGCTCCCTACACACCTTGAATATGACTGTCATACATATAAAGTGACATTTGAAGCCTTATTTGTTTTACTGTTGAACAGTATGACTTGGCTCATGAAAATCAGAAATCCAGAATCACAGATTATTAGAATATTTCATTTCCAGTTTCAGCAAATTTCTATTTAAACAGTTTCAATATTAAAACAAAAAAGGCATGAAATGCAGTGCCAGTCAAAGTTCATTAAATGTTTTGAGTATTGATTTTTGTTCCTATGATGTAAATAAGCACTGAAGTCATCCAGACTCTGAGTGAACACATAAGGAATCATGTAGTAAACTTAAAAGTGTTAAACAAACCAAAACATGTTTTAGATTTGACTTCAAAGTAGATACACAACTGATGTCTCAAACACATTAAGAGGCAATAAATGCAAGTCATGAACTCTTGACGAGACACATCTGTTAACTGAAAGTCATTCCAGGTGACTATCTCATAAAGCTGACTGAGAAAATGCCAAGAAAGCTGCATCTAAGCAAGAGGTGCCTACTGTGAAGAATGTAACATATAAACATATTCTGGTTTGTTTACTTGTTTGTTTATAAATAATTACAGATGTGTTTACTCATAGTTTAGATGACTTTAGTATTAATGTACAATGCAGAACATTTTTACATCATGAAGAAACACTGAATGTCCAGAAGATGAGTATACATTTTTGACTGGTACTGTGTGTCGCTTTGTGTGATGAATATAAACTATATGGCAGTTTCTCTTTTTGAATTAAATTATGAAAATGAACTTTTTCACTGAGTATGTATACAGAGAACTTTGAACATTTTAATTTGTTATGCTCCATGTCATAGGAGCATGTAAACAGCATCCTGACAACAGATTGGCTCAGGTGTTTTTTTTTTTGTTTTGAGATAAAACCTAGTATCTGCTGATTTCTACCATGACTTGTAACTACAGCTGAGAAAAATCACAACACCTGATCCGTAATGCTCTTTTCACATGTACATGATTTATTTAGCATTTATTTCAGAGTGTATCAGAAAACGACTTGGATGGTAAACTTTCTTGTGATCCCTCCTCTTCTCTTTTATAGGCCTTTCTTGTGATCGCTGCAACTACGGCTTTAAGTTTCTCAACATCACAAACCCAGATGGTTGTGAGCCATGCGGCTGCAACCCTGATGGCTCCCCCCACCAGTTCTGCAACCCCTTCACCGGTCAGTGTGAGTGCAGGGATGGCATCCGCGGCCTTTTGTGTGACATTTGTGCTCCGGGCACCTATGGCCTCAAGGCCGGAGGACTATGCATGCCTTGTGACTGCAACCCTGCCGGCTTTGTTCTGGGCTCTACCTGTGACCCTTTGACGGGTCAGTGTGTGTGCAGGCCACACACTGAAGGCCGGCGCTGTGACTTATGTCAGGATGGCTATCACAGCTTGGGCAGCCACGTCTCCCTGGGCTGCCTGCCGTGCCAGTGTGAGCCCAGAGGGACGCTAGAGGAACTAACCGTGTGCAATAAGGTGACTGGGCAGTGTCTGTGCAAGAGAGGTGCTGAGGGGCTTCGCTGTAACCGCTGCTCTTCTCATATGTTCTGGCTAGGCTTGGCTAACGCTACGCATGGATGCCAGCCATGCAACTGTGAATTTTTGGGCACTGTGGTGGGAACAGTGTGTGACCCTGACAGTGGGCAGTGCGTCTGCTTGCCCAGACGGCATGGACGAGACTGTAGCAGCTGTAAGCCAGGTGAGTGTTGCCTCTTATCCTTATGATGTGAGCGGTGTAAAGATAATTATTTTTATTAAGTGCACTGGAACACACAATTTATCTTTTTTAATTTAGAAATCACTCTAAAACTTAAATGTATACACTGACAGTGTGACACTACTGGTTACAGGCTCTTAATTACAGTTCTAATGATCTAAATTAGGCTAGTGTTATGGTGCAGATTATTAATAATGTCCACTACTAAGCTTTTTTGAGAATCGCCTTTCCTAAACATGTTAACATTGCTAACAGTGTTTTATTTGCAAAGTACTGCTCCTACCAGCTAGGTTTCATTCAAAACTTTTTTCTTTAATAATGTATGTGTTTGAGCATGTGTGTGTGTTGGGGGGGCTTGAATTTGTATGCTTACATTTCTCATTACTTTAAGAGATGTTGATCATGCCAATGCATTCATTGCTGCCATTGTTAACCACAACACATAGCCATTGTGCTGGCTACTTTTTTTCTTTTTTTTGCATTACAAAGTGCTTGTTCTTTCTTCAGACTAATAGTTTTGCTGCATTTATTCTTGGCTCCATGTCGTGTTTCCTCATATCATCCCTCTATGTTGTCCTCAGGAGTGGCATATGTTTTGGCAGTCGGTAAAAGTGCATGGTATATTGCTAGCAAGGCTAATAGTTTTGTCCTCACTGAGTCAATTTCACCAGTAGCATTTGAAAGCCACTACTGCCATTAAGAATGAGCTGTACCTCCGGGGGTTGGGAAGTTTGGACACCAGCTTGGGTTGGATGGGTCGTCCTGCCATAGCAAAGGTGTACTGCCAGCGGCTAAGGCGGTCAATCTCCCTGTAGCCAGCTGTAGCAGCTGGCTCCATTGTTTTCATAATGGAGATTAACCATCCTGAAACCCTCGGTGTTTACTGTAAAACCAACCAAGCATATTTTGAGGCCAAGTGCAGTTCCAGTTCTCATTCTCACTGCTCGCTGCTTAATCTCCAGCATTCACTTTATAAGGCTGATAAAAGGTCACTCTAGCATCCTGAGACACAAAACTTTTCAACCTCTTTGTCTTCTGAGTTTGTATTTTGGATTACTGTGGAATTGACAGATGAATGTACGGTATATTCACTGTTACACAAGCTTTGGACAACTTACAGAAGAGCAAAATCCCTTTGAACCTAAAGTTCAGCTACAAAATTGGACTGATAGACACACAAAGGTATATTGTCATTAAGCTTGACTGAGATTTTTGTCACCATTCTGTAAACACTGTCTGACTTTACAACATTTGCAGCTAAAGAATGTGGGCAGAGCATGGATACTTCAATTGTGGTATTTAAGGAGAGCTAGAAAAACTTGGTCTCCAGCTTCCAGCAGCAGGCCTTAAACATCAAAGCACTACAGTGCTGCATGGAACCCCACCGCTGTAACCAGACAAGGATGTACGGCTGCTTGCTTCCCGCCCACACCACCTGATGAAATAGTGTGGGGTGTACCCGGCTCTCCGCTGAGCCTCGCGGTCCAGGCCGGCACATAAAGCATGTGCACGGAGAGTGGTGCTGGCAGGAGAAAATTGAAAGCGCAGGGAGAGAGAGGGAGATCCATCTGGGAAGGCTGATGACTGTTTCGGCGGGGGCCCTCCCCCTCCCCGGCCCTGCGTCGCATGACCCCCTTCGGTCGTATTTCACCCAAGGGGGGGAAAGCAGGTCGTGATTGAAACATCTCAAACTCTGCGCCCCTCCCAGTCTGAATGATGTCCTTGAGATTCCACTCTTCCCTTCTCCTTATTGAAGGGGAAGCGGATGAGCATGCTCTTATTAAGGCTGCAGTGCTAATGCCACAAACTGTGACAGAAACTTGTTGAAATGTGTCCAGGTGAGATGATGTCATACTGACTACTAACACTTGCTTCTCTTCAAAGTTGACCACACTAGTGATTTCTGGCTGAGCCAATGTATTCATTATTATTAGGGCTATTAAAGTTGAATGATACCTATTGTTCCAGGTTGACTGAGCCTATTTACTTACATTTCTCAACACTCTCAGAGTGTTTGATATTTAGTATATATATTAGAGAGTCACCCCAACGTCCACCAATCAATCAATCAATCAATCAATCAAATTTTATTTATAAAGCGCTTTTTACAACTGATGTCACAAAGCAGCTTTACAGGGTTAGCAATAACAGACATAAAATCATTAATCCCTAATCCCCGGTGAGCAAGCCAACGGCGACAGTGGCAAGGAAAAACTCCCTCAGAGCTGGAGGAAGAAACCTTGGGAGGACCAATGTGCAGGAACTGTCACCACACATTAGCTATTAGGCAGAGCAGTGACAAGAGACTAGTATTTGAAAATGGGAATGATTAGGCCTGCCAAATTTAGCCAGAACATCAGGGTGTCACCTCTGCTCAGTTGCCCAGGGATCTTTTTCTGACCTCAGAAATCGAGACCTTGGTTTTGTAGCTTATCCAAAAGGCTGCATCATCTGTACGTGCAGTGTCCATATTGCTGCTCTGGAGCATTAGGATCCACACAGAACACAGGAATAGGTCATCCTTCCAGCAGCAAGGTGGTCTTCCATCCAAGTATTAACCCGACCCCAACCTGCTTAGCTTCAGTGAATTTGCATGTTATATGCAGGTGCTGCAGCTGTTTTGCGTTTATGTGCTTGAATTAAAAGATGAAGAATACTGTTCATTTAAATGGCATGTGTCATTATAAACTGCTTTTCTTAATAAAAATACAGTTGTGGTTCATGCCAGAGAGAATTTGTAGTGGAGGAGTGTCTGATATTGGGGACTATTGGATGCACTGGGTCAAATGGGTTAATGCATTAAAAATAGTGGTGTTAATGTATTTATCACAGAGGATGCTGCCTTGAACTTTGAAAACTCAATTTAATATGCTGATCAAAATCTCAGTGTTTCTTTTTGTGGTGGTCACAGGTTATTTCCACTCTGAGGAAGGCAGTGCTGAGTGTGAGGCCTGTGACTGTCACCCGGTGGGAGCCGTAGGGCAAGTGTGTTCTGCAGATACAGGGCAGTGTGTGTGCTCTCACTCATCCCTAGCCGGGCGCAAATGTGACGGATGCCAAGACTTCTACTTTGGTTTTAACCCAGTTATTGGCAGGTTAGTGCTACACATCATGAACTCCGCCCATCTCTGTATCAGCTGTGGTGTTTCTTAAGTTCTTAAGAGGTTGTCAAATTCTTTTAACCAATCAAATTGTCCTATAAATCTTATTATAAATTCAAACTTTTCCAAATTCATGTAATGTGACAGTCAGTTGTGAATTTTCACCATGAAAAATGTGCACTTTGTAGTAGTGCATCTGTTAGTCTGTGTACTTTGTTGACCTCCTGTCACCATGTTTTTGGTCACGATCCCCACAGAACAGTTCTATTTGCTCATTCTCAGCACTGCAGTGACACTGATGTGGTGGTGGTGTGTTGGTGTGTGATACGCTGGTATGAGCAGATAAGACACTGCAGTGCTGGAGTTTTTAAACACCTCTGTGTCACTTCAGGAGTGAAAACCAAGACTATCCAGCTAAAAGCATCATGTGACCACTAGTGAAGGACTAGAGGACCAACTCAGACTGTGCAGGAACAGATGAGCTGCTGTTTTTTGTCTCGTGTTCAGTTTGACCAGTTGAGGCTTTTTTGCCCAAATTGAAGCGGGCAGTGATGCTCACCTTAGTGGTAACTCTAAAGTGAGTAGTTTTTCTCCCATCATAGCTGTCTGCAAGTTAAACAGTATGTGGAATCTGTGTACTGGCTAATTTTATTGGCCAGCAGATATGTCACTACTGTTTTTGAATATATGAAATGTGGATTAAAATGCCAGGGCTGCCCAGATTGCCCCTCCCTCTGCACTAGAGACCGAACACTGGTGAATAAGGCTTATGTAGAAGACCATGCCTATCCACTTACAGTTTTATGGTGATTTGAGCCAGTTAGCAGCTCGATGGCCCGCAGGTCCAGGCTGTGTTCGCGAAAGGTCAGATTAGCCATTAAAGTAACCTGCCTCTAAATGAGCATGCGTTTTAATGCTCTCAGTGCACTTGATTTGTCGGATACATCAGTTAGGCGGTAAATACATCATGCATTAGCCGTCCTTAACGATATACACCCCAGCAACTCGCTAGCCTGAGCATATGGCCTGTGATGAAGACACAAACCTTGGCATTCTCGGGAGTCAGTGGATTAGAAAATCATTTTTCATGATTTTTTTTTTCTTTTATCTTTTTTTTTTCCATTCTGTTATATTCAGCAGCTTTCCTTTGATGTTCTTGGGTTTTTGAGACTTCACTGCTCATGAACATGTTTGGACAGGAGTCTCATTGAATGACCTTCCAGAAGGCTCCAAGGAGATATTTAACTGCTGGCCATGCTGAGCAAAGCAGAGAAAACAGTGGGAGCCTACATAAGCAGCTCTCACATTAACCATCATTTACCTTTTAAACACTTTCCAAAATAAAAAGCAGGATGTTTGGAGGCGCAGCAGGTAGGTGGAATATTAATTGTACGTTGCTGCAGTTGGAGCGACGAGAATGTGTGTTTTTCCAGTACATCAACAAAAAGGCCTACCGGACATCACAAATTGTTAATCCATACGTGTCATGACGGATCGCTGTGCACACAGTCCATCCGGCTTGCACTCATTTGCCAGTAAGGATGAAAAATGAACTATTTAAAGCGATTACGGGGGAAGCTTGAACAGCATCAGGAGATTCCACACAATAAAGATTTCTTTATATAAATATTACAAACTCATTTACTCCCAACTCCCCCGAAATCAATAAGGCTATGCATCTTATTTTGTTGATATTATATTGCTCTGTCCAATGCAGTCCATCTAATGGGGGGTAGTTAAAAGGCCACAATATGGTTATGGAATATTTCCCATCACAGATGACATAAGCCAGGCCACACAGAAATGCAGTGTGGTTAATCGTTTAACCTTGGAGGAGAGCATGCGGTTTTATTTTTCAGAGGAGAAAGCCATTTCCATTTCTGCTCACAAACTGCAGAATGTAATTTACCTGTTTATTCTAGTCGCCGTCGAACTGTTCAATCATATTTAAACTTCTTCCACAGCAAACTTGTGCAGAGCAAATCTATTTAACAGCCGCTCCAGGCCCGTGCTGCTGCCCATCGGGGTCACCTCATTTGGAACTGCAGTGTCCAGGATCAGCAAGCAGGACGTAGCCGTGCTGTTTAGTAAATTCACTGCAGTACGCTCGTTCCATGGAAGCGGTTTTACCAAATTGTGGAGAAGTTGTGTTTCTCCTTGTGAGGAGTCAAGGTCGAACCACATCGGGATACGCTTGCTTGGCCCCTGAAACACCACCCTCATATGACAGGACAAATTTGCAGCTCATTAAGGGTCTCGGGCTTTTCTCAGCTGTGTGTGAGGGTGTCAGGCGCATGGCCCCAACGTCACCCGCTGCCAGCCCCACCGGGGTCACACCCCTTCCACACCCCTCCTCCTAACTGTCTGTGGGCATCTGTGAATGGCTCCATTTAGTGACACACACACACGCACACAGCTTGTCATCCTATGTGTGATTCTTCTCATCCACCGGCCTCTGCCAGTGACTCCCTGTGAATTCACAGCTTTTCCAGTGTGTAAATAAATCTGGACTTGTTACTTTTGGTTAATTAACCAATTTCATGTCCTCCACAGACGCTGACAATGTCAAACGGAGTGATGCGGGGTGTGCAGGCGAGGTGATCGTTCGTGTCTGTGTTTGTGTTTGAGGCCTTTCTTCACACGGGTTTCTGTGTGTCTAGGTGTGAGCACTGCGGCTGTAATCCGCTCGGCGGATTCAATGGCTCCTGTCTGGCAGACACAGGCCAGTGTCTGTGCAAGCTGTTCGTGATGGGTGACAAATGCGACTCCTGTGTGGAAGGTGCTAGCCACATGGACCCGGCCAATCACCTGGGCTGCAGCAAAGGTCAGAACTCAAATGCAGAATCACTTCCATTCATTGTTTTTAGTTGTCTGTTGATGATGAATAGTGCTTCACTAAGGCAGTAATCAGTCTGAGTTTGCTGTGGTAGACCAGATTATGCATCACGCAGGAATGTCTTGGTGGACCTAGAACACGTCCTCTATGACTACCGATTTAGTGCATCTGTAACCAAAGATGCATTTTGAGTTGTCAGTATCAGAAAATTTGAACAAAAATTGCATCACTCCTACAAGTACATACACATTACACTTATATAGCGCCTTTCTAGACACCCAAGGACGCTTTACAATCAACACACTCCATTTACACACACCGGTGAGAAGCGGCAGCCAGTCGCGCACAGCGTACTCTCAACCGGAAGCGACTGTCCACCTGGAGGACTGCATCAAGCACTAGGGGGATCACCCAGGACAGAGTGCCAACCATATCTGGGCAAACATACATACATACATACATACACATTCATTCAAACACACCAGGGTAATTTTAGAGTAGCCAATTCACCTGATCTCCATGTTTTTGGACTGTGGGAGGAAACCAGAGACCCTGGAGGAAACCCACACAGACACGGGGAGAACATGGAAGCTCCGCTCAGATGCGGACTCGAACCCAAGACCTCAGCGCTGAGAGGCGAACGTGCTAACCACTAAGCCACCGTGCCACCCAAGTCTCATCTACAAGATCATTGGACGACATGAATCTTGTCGATGTACAAATACAGTAGTAACCATGGCAAGACATAAAACATGGGAGTTGTTGAATTGTGATGACAGAGAACATCTCTGTAAAAACATTATTTTAATCATTTTGCAGGAAGAGCATTTCATACTGTATCCAGCTATGAATGACTGCAGTAGTGTGCTGAGGGCTTGTTTCTGTTCACACATCCCTCTGCTCTGAAGTCCAGAGCCTGCACATTAATGATGTGCGCCAGTCTAATGAATTTGTGGTTTGGAGGTCAACTTGCCAGCTAAATATAATCTATAAATCTGTTTTATTAATTTCATTTAGACCCCCCCCCCCTATTTAGAACTGGTGCTGTGTTTGTCAGTAGTGAAATCTTTTACCCTGTTCGTTTCATGTGGGTGCATTTATTGTTTTAAGTCTTGATTTTAAGGAATTAACTCCATCTTTACCTCTCTCACACACTGTCCCGGTAATGATCAGAGCCCAGGCAGCAGCCTCCTCCGCTGGCCACTGTGCTCAGCTCCAGTGCCATCGATCTCAGCTGGAGTGCCCCGGACTCACCCAACGGCAACATCCTCACCTACACCCTTCTCCGCAACTCGCAGCCTGTTTACAGCAACCACAGCCTGCATCCTTTTGGTAATGCACATATACTTTTTATTAAAAGGTCTAAAGAAGCATTTCTGAAGTTAAATGTAGAGTAAGGATTACAGTCAAAAATGAGATTATTGTGAAAATGTCAATTTATGTTAATTTAATTCAGAAAGGTAGACGGTCATACATTTCATGCTCATTGTATATAAAGTGGGTTATTTTGAGTCCTGTTCTTGTATTACTGTTACTCAGAATAGCTTATAGGGATCTCTGGAATCTCAATTTAAAATATTTCATCGGGAGTTTGAGTACTTTACTAGTCAATGTGTATAAATACTGTTCTTCTATCTGCCTGCAAATGCTCATATTATTCCTAATATAAAGCCAGAGTCAATGTCAGAAGCATTCTCATACAAATGTTCATGCAAATGGGACATATTTCTAATTATGTTCTAACAAAGCATGAAAACATTTGTGTGTGTGCTGTAATGTAGACTTTATGCTATGTAGGATATTTCTGCTGTGGTGGAAAGGAGAGTTTATACATATTTGTGTGTATGTGTGTGAGAGAGAGAGAGAGAAAGAGTGAGCGAGTGTGAGTGAGAGAGGTTGAGACCTCCTAATCAGTGGCAGGCTACAGGTTAGTAATGTGCAGAATAATTTGTTAATTGTTACTGCAGCATTGACTTTCACTGCTGATAATGCAGAAGGCTGCAATATGCAAATGACCCACTAAACAATAACTGAATATTTTATCTTACACTGTGAACATCCTGAGCAATCACAGACATTCACTCCAGGTTTGTATGAATCAAAGCATTGACATCATTGAAGACCTTTGTCAGAAATAATGTGAGTCTGTAACTGCGCCTCTTAAATATCCTGCCAGTCACTGCTGTCCTGAGAATACTCCACCAAGTAATACTACTAATACTCCTGTGGTGACCCCTTTCGCTAATGGACAGGGCTAGACTGAGGCTGATGAGTTGTGCAGTTTACCCTTAGTTAGTCATTATAACCCTAAAATTACAAAATGGTGAGTCAAATTCAAAGTTCTTTGTTTACCTGTTTCCATTTGACATCATCTGATCACTGTGATCTGAGCCTGATGATTATATTATCATCCAATCAAGGCGCATCACATTCACACTTGCCCTTTTTAAAATGTTGTCTCTGCATCAAGATATTGCTCAGCTCCCATTTCCCCATTCAGTATTAAAATATTTAAATCAGGCTGGTGCGCTGTCTCAGTTGAGTAGGCGGAACCTACACAGTAAATCTGCCAGTGTTAAATCAACACTATTAGAGTTAAATCAACACTGAGAGTGTTACATTTTTACACCCTCAGTGTTAATTTAACTCTAATAGTGTTGATTTAACACTGGCAGATTTACTGTGTAAAGCATGGGTGAGGGTTGACTTCAGGCATAGTTTACTGAGACAACTTCACTTTGAAATTCACCAAACATGGCCCTCGTGTTCTGGACTGCTTTACAGGATGTGCTGTGTAATGCTTTATGATTTATTTTACTGATGAGGTTTAGTGTTCATTAGCATTTGTGACACATGAGTAGACTATGATTAGACCATGAATGGTAGCCGAGCTCACCTCATTTATACACACAGATCCAATCACAGTCTGGATGATCTCAGCATTGGCTGGGAAAGCATCACACATCTAGTACATTTTGTCTTAAATTTGTATTCAATCAACATTCAGACATGTATTCTAATTAAGAAAGAAGAAGAAGATCCCCTTAATCTCTTCTCAATGTTTCTCATACAGATACAATGCTGTTTACCGACTTGGGTCTGTCTCCATACACCCTCTACACCTACCAGCTCATCACCAGCAACGTCCATAGCAACACCAGCAGCTCCACCATCAGTGTACGCACCCTGGCTTCCGCCCCCGAGACTGATGAGCTTCAGCTGAGTCTGGTAGGCCGAGCTGGACCCACCAGCGCATCCTTCAACTGGACTGAGCCACTTAACACTGCTGGACCGGTAGAACTCTACACTCTGAGCTCTGTCGAGGAGCAGACCGGAGAGGAGCTTGTCCACTATGCAGGTCTGGGTTTGGAAACCACTGTGGATGATTTGCAGCCCTTTACCCGCTACACCTTTAGCCTGCAGGCCTGCACCAATGGTGGCTGTGCCCACAGTGACAACATCACTCTGCTCACAGCTCAGATCCCACCGCAGGAACAGCCCCCACCACATGTGACCACAATCAGCTCCACAAAGCTGCAGGTGGACTGGGAGCCACCAGCCCTGCCAAACGGTAGTAAAAGCTGTTTACTTATAATCACTGGGTATAAGCTGAAATATTCAACTTTGTTTCACTGAGTATGATTTGACATAAAGACTAATATATCTTTTCAAAACAATTAAACCATAAGATCAATCACATTTACAGGATATAAAAAGTCTACACACCCCTGCTATAATGCCATATAATGCTGTTATAATATAATTTTTTTCTTATTTAAAATATTAGACTGAAATGAATCATGTCAGAAGCAATTGAAAAACAGACTGAAATCATATAGATGTGAAAATAAATACAAAAAAATGTAAATAATGTGTTTGCATAAATCACCATAATAATTTGCATAAACCAAATAAAGTTCAGCTGTTCTAGTAGATTTTTTTAGTTGCAACTTGCAGCAAAAGCCACAAAGAGCTTATAAAGCATCAAAAGTTCTCATTGTTGAAAGGCGTCAGTCAGGAGAAGAGGACAAAACATTCCCATGACATTAGATATGACATAGAATACAGTAAAGACGGTCATCAAGAAGTGCATAAAATTAGGCAGAACAGTGACATCACCAAGAACTCGACTTCCCTCCAAAACTGATGAAAAAACAAAATGAAAACTGGTCCAGGAAGCCCAAAGACCTACAACAACATTACAGGAGCTGCAGGAATTTCTGGCAAGTACTTTTTGTGTACTACATGTGATAAAACTCTATCTTCTTCATATGTCTGGACTGTGGGGCAAAATGGCAAGCTGGAAACATTTTTATTTTGCCAAAATCATGTAGGAAACATGTTCTGGTCTGATGAGACTGAGGTTGAACTTTTTGGCCATAATTTCAAAAGGTATATTTGGCAGAAAGCCAACACGGTGCATCACCAAAAGAACACCACACCAACAGTCAAGCATGGTGGCGGCAGCATTAAGCTTTGAGACTTTAGTCAAGGTGGAGGGAATTATGAACAGTTCCAAATATCAGCCCAATTCATTACAAAAACGTTCAGGCCTCTGCTAAACAGCTAAAGATTAATTTCACCTTTCAAAATGACAAGAACCCAAAACACACCTCCACATTAATAACATATTGGCTTTGCCAGAAGATCAAAGTTCTCAGCCAGAGTCCAAACCTGAATCTGTGGGTCGACCTGAAGAGGGATGTACACAGGAAATGACCTCACAATCAGACAGATTTGGTGCTCTTACAAGGACGAGTGAGAAAAGACTGCCAAGTCAAGATGCTGATAGACTCCCACACAAAACGTCTGAATGCTGTCATCATTTAAAAGGTTATTTTAACAAAATATTAGTGTCCATATTTATACAACCACGTTATTCTAGTTCCTTATTTCATTTTTTTTCATCCTAAAACATTTCAGTTTATTTTTCAGTGGCAATGTACATATAGGCCACATTAAAGGTGCAAACGTTTCCAGAAAAGCCTTTCATTTGAACAGGGAGGTGTAGACTTTATATTGTCACTGTATGTGGGCTGACATTACAGGGGTTCAAATCTGGCATGTCAGGACTGGCATGTTTTATATGTCATAAAGTATTTTTTACTGTATTTCTGCACTATAAACATTTTTGATAGCAAAGCCATTCAGTCAGAACAAGCAGAACTGGACGTACGGATTCTTCATTATAAAGAATTGCTCTTAGGTTTCCCAGCTGCTTTGATGTAGTACTGCATCAGAGCTGTTACAGAAGTACTTACAAATTATGTTTCATGAGGTGGTCACCGTACATCATATCACAAAGTGCCGTGTACAGTAAAGCTGGAGAAACCCACTGTTTCTTCCTCGTGCTCCTTTAGCAGTCTTCAGCCTCATCATTACAATAATGAGAAATACCATTACAGAAATGCTATTTGATCTCTGCCCAGCTGAAAATTAATTCCTGGCGAACTTTAATCTACAACCAAGAGGCTTGATTAAGAGTCGGCCCGTTCTCCATTCTGCAATATAAACCAGTGGGCCTGTGCATCAGAGAGAGGCATTCCCATTTTAAAGCAGTTGATTGCCGCATACAATTATGCATTGTGCCTTGCGCCATTGAAAGTGCGGCAAAATAGCCTCCTGTATATCAATGACTCTTAATGCCAGTTATCATGCTTTTTCACAAATTAGCTCATTAACATGGGCCATTATAAAGTACCCTCAGAGGATTCTGCCAGGGAATCTCTTTCCCGTTTAATTGTGTCTATCTGATTTCTCTCTTTCTCGCCTCCCTCCCCCTTTCCTCTGTCATTTTGGGCTATAGCTGTAATTGCATGTTGTCAGTGGCTGGTCTTACATCTCAATATCCTCCGTCTTCTGCCAAGGCATATCGGGGAGATTATGGAAATTGTTTTGTTATTATTATATACATATTATATATGCTGTCCTATGCAAATCTGACTTGGACCTGGAGGAATTTGCCCTTTTATGCTGCTTTAGAAGCAGAATGCCTTACAGAGATCATTATTTAAGTCATTGTGAGAGAAGCAGTGCCAAGATCAGTATAAAAACTTTGTCAACTTTCTTTGTCCTTGTAATTTTTTTTCTTTACAGGTATCATCATCAGGTACGAGGTCTTTATGCAAGAACTTAACGAGTCTCTGGAAAATGTGACTAATCACGGCTTGGAGCACAGGGTTTTCCTCAGCAGCGGCTGGCTGAACCCAGAGCGGCCGATGGCCATTGAGAATGCTCTGACTCCACCCGAGAGCAGTGTGGTGGTGTCTGACCTGGAGCCCTTTACTGCCTACCGATTCAGAGTGCTCACTGTTAACATGGCTGGCAGCACTTCCTCAGAGTGGACCATGGGTCGTACTGCAGAGGGAGGTTAGTTACACAATCAGTACACAGCAGTCCAAACATTTCCTCAATAAAACAGAAAAGACTCAAGTTGCTATTACATCACACTGAAAGGAAGGCATGGTAGCATTTATAGAGGATCCTTGTAGAATAAATAGTTTTTTATTATGAGCTACTCTGTAAAAGGCATTTATTATGGGTGTACAATATGGACAGCACATGTCTTTGCTGATAAATGCTGATAAAAAATATTAACAATCCACTATTGGAATAATTACAACTGGTAATAGTAGATATGTGCATATAATTATTGGTGGTGGACATTTCCAGCAATTTTATTAATTCACTCACCACTGGAAGTGGCCTTTGACTCCAAGGTGGTGTCAAAACTGCTCACACCAAACTTTATCCGTTTTCATTTTCATACATTTGTCATTGGCAGAAATTTTTTTTTCATATTTTGATTCATCAACAATTCACTCACTTACTGTTTTTTGAACACTGGATTCAACATTGTTGACTGTAGAACAACAAAGGACCCAACCTGTAGTGGTAGCCCACAGTGAAACACCCTGGCAATCAGGGACAGGCTGTGGGCTTGTCCACTGAGTTCTCCCCTGCCTAGCATCTTCCTAACCAACATTCAGTCTCTGAGGAACACGCTTGACAGCCTCAGGATCAGGGCTAAGTTCTAAAGGGACCATCAGGACTGCACTCTCCTCCCATTCTCTAAGACATGGTTGAGCCCAGTGGTACCGGTTGATGCCGTCCAGTTGACTGAGTTCTTTGAAACAGTACAATCAGGGAAGACAAGGGGAGGCAGAATGTGTCTGGTGTTATGACACAACTTTTTCTTCTCACACAGCCCTGCACACCCAACCTAGAGCTCCTGACCATCAAATGTCACCTTTTCTCATCTTCCTCATGAAAGGAAAGGTGGGCAGCTGTGGGTTCATACTTAGAACCAGCCTTGTGACCAAAAGGTTTGATCCCCTGAACACAACTGAAGTGCATTTGAGCAAGGCACCAAAACACCCAACTGCTCCCCAGTCAGCATATATAAGGGCTGCTTAAGCCTGGTTCACAATACAAGGTGTATGAACATGGTGTAACAACGCTACGCTGGTCTCCAGCTACTGCTCGCCGCTGGTGGAGTTTGCTGTTATCAGAGCCAGACCATTCTACCTCCCCAGAGAACTGTGCACTGTCTACATCATAGCCGTGTATGTAGCACCTAGCGCTAATGCTAATGTTAGCGCCAATGCTAATGCGCTCGGCGAACTGTACAGTTCTATCAGCAAACTCCAGAATTCACACCCTGACGGACTGTTCATTGTTGCTGGTGACTTCAACCACAGTAACCTGAAGTCTCTGTTACCCAGCTTTCAACAGTATGTGAACTTTCCAACCCGTGGGGCTAACATGCTGGATCTTGTTTACACAAACATTCCCGGTGCGTACAGAGCAGAGCCCCGCCCCCACTACGGCTACTCGGACCACATGTCTGTTATGCTCATCCCTGCGTACAGACTTCTTATCAGGCGTGCCAAATCAGAAAAGAAGCAAGTGACCACCTGGCCCCCAGGAGCCATCTTTACTCTTCAGGACTGTTTTGAGCACACTGATTGGGACATATTCAGAGAAGCCGCCACATCTGACGACTCCATCAACCTGGAGGAGTACACAGAATCAGTGACTGGCTATATCAGCAAGTGCATTGATGACGTTACTGTCTCCAAATCCATTACAACACGCCCCAACCAGAAGCCATGGATGACTGCAGAGGTGCGTGTGCTGCTGAGAAACCGGGACAAGGCCTTCAAGTCAGGGGACAAGGCAGGCCTCAGAACAGCTAGAGCCAAGCTCTCCCAGGGCATCAGAGAGGCAAAGCACACCTAAGCAGAAAAGATCCACAACCACTTTCAGGACTCTGCTGACACGCGGCGCATGTGGCAGGGCATCCAGACCATCACCAACTACAAGCCTCCCTGACCTGCTTGTAATAGTGATGCCTCCCTTCCAGATGCGCTGAACAACTTCTATGCAAGGTTCGAGGCACAGAACAGTACGACAGCAAGAAAGACCACACCTACTCCAAATGACCAGGTACTGTGCCTGTCCTCAGCTGATGTGCGGAGAACTCTACTCGGAGTCGACCCACGGAAAGTCCCTGGACCAGACAGCATACCTGGCAGAGTGCTCAGAGGATGTGCAGAACAGCTTGCTAATGTCCTCACGGACATCTTCAACATTTCTCTGAGCACTGCCATCGTGCCAACGTGCTTCAAGACGTCCACCATCGTTCTTGTGCCAAAGAAGTCTCAAGTGTCCTGCCTCAATGACTACCGTCCCATTGCACTTACTCCCATCATCATGAAGTGCTTTGAGAGGCTGGTCATGACCATCAGTAACTCCGTCCTGTGAACTCTGAAGA
>BRDA01001464.1:291-10846 GCA_036984385.1 Crenuchus spilurus | reverse complement strand
TTAGCTTCATATTCGTGTGCGCAGTGTTTTCCCACATTCCACCTTAAATGGTGCTGCAGAACATAGCGCATCGGAACTGAACACTACTGCAGCATTTAAGGTGGAACGGGAGATTCGTAGCTGCGCACTAGTTCGCGAGCTTAGCTAATATGAGCTCATTGTGTGAACTCTTATCGGCTGAAGTGACTTCTTCAGAGCATGGCAAGCTTACCTTGACTAGAGAAAAATGTGTATCCTGCCTGCATTATCTGTCTACAGTGAAGCAGTTCATGCGTTTACTTTGTTACTTTGTACAGAAAACAGCTAACGTTTACAATAGCACTACTGAAGTGCAGGAAATATGTTCCGTCTGCATTGTAGCTATGATCATTTTACATATTACATTTACTAAATTTCGAATTAAAATTAATCTTACCACTTGAGATATCACTAGCTCTAAAGCTGCTATTAGACATCACGTTTGGGAGTATCAAAGATTTATGACATCTTATGGCCACTGTAGAGACTCCTTCATGTCTTCAGTTTTTTGCAATATGGAAACTAAATACAGTTGTAAAATAATGATGCAGTGCAATGATTAATACCTGTTCAGGGTATCAGATGTGGAATATATTTTACAAGTCTTCAATGGTCAAGCATTCTAAGTGTTAGCTTAGTGCTTAAATAACATTGGAATTCTCACAGGGATGCCAGCAGAATTTAACATTTTTGTAGAGGTGTATTTTTTAATATTTTATTTTTCACATTTATTGCCTAAACTGAAGCTAAAAGTCATGATATTAGATAACATCTTGATGTGCACATAGTTTTACTTAATCCATAAGCACTTCAATAAACACTATTGATCATTAAAATAGGATATACAAGTCCATAATTAACCTCAATTAATACTATTAATCACTAGAAAATAAAATAGTAAACAACCTTAATTGAACCTACCACAGAAGATGGATTTGGACTAGCACCATTTGTGGGGTTTATCTTACTCTCAAAATTGTTAGTTTTTTTTTTTTCTTTATCTTTTTCAGAAATAAATGTGTGTTGTCATGTCCAATGGTTGACATAAAACGTTTAAGCAACAAGATATATTTGAATCCCCTTGTTGAAACTGATACGCAAACACAGTAGACACATCCCTTTGATCCTTGCCTATATTAAAAACATATTTGAAAAAACGGGGCTTCTTTGCATTACTTGGTAAAACATTCACTTTGTTTAGAAGCAGTTGAGCACTCAAGGTCATATATTATTGCAACTAATAGCAGTGATGTTTTTTTTCCAATAGCACTATCCTTCTTGTGGTCTATTTCTTCTGTAACTTGTCTCTCTATGCCTTAAGTAGATCTTGTATCTTAAGCTTCAGTGAGTGGATGCTAGGTTGCAGTACAATAAGGACTGATGGAAAGTACTTTCAATATCAAGCCTTCAGCTGTAGAACCACACACTCATACACACATCTATGCATGTTCCAAAGCTCATCTGACGTCTGCTGCACAAATGGCATTGCATTTCACTGTCTTGCTGTGAGTGGAGTAGTGCTGTATTGACCAAACAGGCTGGCTGGCTGGCTGGCAGTTTGAGAGAAAGTGGTTGGGACGTGGCCAGATTTCTTGCTGCAGAAATGTTTCATCTGTCTTAACCCTTTCATGCACTAATTAAACTAAGCTATGGAATGCTCTACCTCCTGATTTAAGGAACTCTGATTCCATTTTGCATTTTAAGGCTGGTCTCAAAACATATCTTTTTAGAATGGCCTATAATGTCTGACTTCAATTGCTCCCTAATCATTTTATATTATTACTTTATTTTATTTTATTTATTTCAATATTAATTGTATTCTTGAGTATTATTTTCTGTTCTATGTTTTATTATTATTACTATGTCATATTTTATCTATCTTATGTAAGGTGACCTTGAGTGTCAGAAAGGCGCCATCAAATTAAATGTATTATTATTATTATTTTATTATTAATTATAAAAAAGCCCTTCCATAAATCCAAAACTCTGTCCAACACACTCAAAATTCTATCCATACAACCAAAACCCAACCATACAATCAAAATGCTTGTCCAAGTCACTCAAAACCTTACCCATAAAACCAAAACTGAACTCATACAACCAAACTCATGCCTAGCACACTCAAAACGCCACCCATACAACCAAAACCTAACCATACAATCAAAATGCTTGTCCAAGTCACTCAAAACCTTACCCATACAACCAATACTGAACTCATACAACCAGACTCATGCCTAGCACACTCAAAACGCCATCCATACAACCAAAAACCTTGTCCAGAACACTCAAAATCCCACCCATACAACCAAAATCCCACCCATACAACCATAACCTTATCCAATGCAGTCAAAATTCCACCCATACAACAAAACCTTGGGTAAATGTGTTCTATAAACCAACAATTTTAATAGATAATGACATAAAGAGCTGTCCACTGTTGTGATCACCATGTATAAAAGGGTTACAGCAGCAACCCCACAAGCCAAAGTGAAAAGTGCAGTGAGACTGTTTGGGTTTTATATTTGTGTGCTAGCATAAATGTGAAAAAGAGTTTCTTCCAGTGTTTACATTATCTAAACTGGGTCTTTGAACCTCCTACCTCTGTTCAAGTGAACAAATTCCTCCTAAAAAAAGGAAAAAAAAGAAAGAAAATAAATAAAGCTTCGTTTAATATCACAGGAAGGAGTGATATGATTTTGTGGAATAAAGAATAAACACTCTGCACTGTTTCGTCTTTATGGCCGTGATGGGGTAATCTTCTCGAAGCCTCTCTGCAGACAGGACGGCAAGACAAGCCACAGTAGAATGAAGACGTCTCAGACACCTGTCTGTGCCTTTCAATCATCTGTCTCACACACAGATATTCATACGCACTTCCTGTCTGCTTTGTTTATGTTTTGAGGTGTTTTCCTACAATGGCTTAAAAGGATCAAATAAATACTAGCTTTTTTGTCGTCTGTTTTCACTTCTTCCTTTTTTTAGGCTGGGATTACTGAGAGAGTGATGGCTCTGTACGCTGGCTGATGCACCACAAAGCTAGAGGCTTAAAGGAGATGTCGAAGCCATGCTTACAAATACAGCTCACCTGAAAAATAAAAATATAAAACACTCATATGAATGTGTGTATTCCTATCTTTGTAAGGTGTTTTCATGTCCTTCAGTATGACTCTATGTACATAAACTTGTCCCAGCCTAATCCAACCCTAACCTTGTCCTCAGCTACCAAAAGGCATGGTTCAAGACACGGTTAACACACATATTTATGGTTGCATGTTGCAACTATATTGCTATTTTATCTATATTATTTTCCTTATTGTTATTTTTCTGTTGATTTTCAATGTATATTTTGTCCTGCAGTTTAGGACATATTGACACAGTTCGAACTCCAGATTTTTCAGTCTGATTGCATGATGTGTGCTTGTATACAACATTTTTAATGATTTTATTAGATTTTTGCAGATTATTTTCCCATAAGAATGAATGGGGTTGAGCGTTTTGGTACCATTTTGTTATTGAATGAAGTTTGGTATGTTTTGTTACTTTAATATAACTATTACAATTGAAGATAGCTTGTGAAGATAGCAAACAAAAGTTTGACACCACAGTGATCAACCTGATCAGTGATAATAAGTTGGTCTACAGAGATGAGGTGCAGCATCTTGCTATATGGTGTCATGACAACAACCTTCAAATTCCTTAGTATCCACATCTCCAGTAATCTCACCTGGTTTGTGAATTCCTCCATCTTGGTCAAAAAGATACAAAAGCATCTTTACTTCCTTCTGAGCCTTAAGAACGCTCACCTGTGCCCTGAGAGCATGGAAAACTTCTACGCTGTACCACTGAGAGCATACTCACCAACTGCATCTCTGCGTGATACGGCAACTGCTCTGCTGCCAACTGGAAATCACCCGGAATGGGTGGTGATACTGCCCAATGCATCACAGGCACCCAATTACCCACCATTCAGGACATTTATCACAAACGCTGCCTGTACAGGGTGAGAAACATCATCAAGGACATTTCTCATCTAAAGAGATGGTGGCAATATTCTGCTCCATCAGATACACAGGCTCAAACAATCGATTTGGCATTCAAACCAAATACCATATTGCTACAAGAAGGCCATCATAATTCCAATCCACAAAAAGGATGATAACAGAGAGTGAAAGAACTATTGTGGCATTAGCCTGCTCTCTATCGTTAGCAAGGTCTTCATGAAAGTCATCCAGTCATAACTCCAAAAGCATCAGGAGCAAACCAGCAGAGAAGAACAGGCAGGTTTTCACCCCAGATGGGAATGTTGTGATCAAATGTTTGTCCGTCACCAACTGATTGAGAAATGCATTTAATGTGGCCAGTGGATCATCATCTTCATCTATTTCAAATCTGCATTTGATTGCATCCAATGGCCCACCCTGTGGAACACTCTGCAGACTGAACATATGACTGCAAAGCTCATAGCACTACTGCAAGCAACATATGAAGGATAGATGTAGACAAAATAAAAGGGCTCACAACTGATGGATCACGGTCAACTGTCCACCTCGATGGAGCCCAGGTTGAACAAGTGAAAGATTTCAAATACCTTGGCTCAATGGTCCAACAAGAATAGGTGACAGCAATAAAAGAGATCCACAGCTGGACCGGGCAAGCAGCTATGGCTGTTGCTTCCCTTCGATGGTGCCGGTGGAAGAAGTCAAATATCTCAGTGAAGGCCAAGATTCACCTTTTCCATGCCCTGATCTCACCCATTCTACTCTATAGAGTGATCTGGACAGTCCTCAAGAAAGATCTGAATAAACTCAAAGTTTTCCAAATGTGCTGCCTATGACAGATCATGTGTGTCTCACTGCCATGAAACCATCCGTGATCAATATCTGCAACAGCCGATTATTGCTCAGGAAAACCAGAAACGCAGACTGGGATAGTTTGGACATATCTGTCACATGGCAACATGTCAACTTTCACATCAACTTAGCTCATGGCAATGACCTACCCATTGGAAGGTACAATGACACATATAGAAAAAAAACATGGATGAAACAAGTTGAAGATGATCTCAAGATGTGCTGCCTCAACCTGAACCAGGCAAAGATTAGCGCCATTGACCGCAATGTGTGGAAAAAGATCATGCATGAAATCTATCATGAAACGGCACACACAGAAGCATATTGGTCAGAGTCATCCTCTTCCATATGCTGGCTAGGGATCAAGAATCTACAATACTTCGCCTTTTTACTTTTTTGCCAACATTTTCACAAATGTTGGGCACATTGTTAACTTAAGCAGGCTTTTACTATTATGTGTTTACTAAGCATGCCTTTTTTTCTATGAAGTTTTGCTAGTTACATGCCTTAAAAAATAAAATATTGTAGTCTTATTGCATGAGAACAATATTATAATGAGTGGCCATAACTTAATAAAATACAATAATAATAATAATAATAATAATAATAATAATAATAATAACTAGAAAAGTGCATTTCCTGAAGGAAACGCAGGATATTGCGCATTGCTAACATGGCCCACAAGCTAAGGTATCCCAGTTGGTTTGTAAGGTGATGTTTTGGTATTTGTGGTGGTTGCTATGGCCCCCAAGGCGGTTGCTATGGCCCCCAAGGCCTTTGCTATGGGTCCCAAGGCTGTTGCTATGGGTCCCAAGGCCATTGCTAGGGGCCCCCAAGGCCGTTGCTATAGCCCTCAAGGCCGTTGCTATGGGCCGCAAGGCAGTTGCTATGGCACCCAAGGCAGTTGCTATGGACCCCAAGGCAGTTGCTATGGCACCCAAGGCCGTTGCTATGGGCCTCAAGGCGGTTGCTATGGCACCCAAGGCGGTTGCTATGGGCCCCAAGGCGGTTGCTATGGGCCTCAAGGTGGTAGCTATGGGACCTAAGGCGGTTGCCATGTCTCTATGTGAAAATGAATGGGAAGAACGAGGGATGAAAAGATGACAAAAAGAGAAGTGCGGGTCAGTATGGCCCTGCACTACAGCTCTGTTATCTGTCCTGGTGGAGTACATGAATGTTGATGGCTGTTGGGACACAGAAACTCTGTGACTTGAGTGTATGTGAAAATGAAAGGAAGTCAATGGGAGGAACGAAAAGATGACAAAAAAAGGAGTGCAGGTCAGTATGGCTCTGGACTAGAGCTCTGTTACCTGCTATGATGTAGTATATCAATTTTGATTGTTGTCGCGCAAATGGAAGCCTGGAATTTGGTATGGCCAAAAATGAATGGAGGTCAATGGGACAAAAAAGGGATGGCAATAAAACGACAAATAAACGAGTGCGGGTCAAAACAACAGTGAATTTGTGCTCGGGGGCCTGCCCTGATATAGTGTATTTGAAATGGTGCGAATCGGTCAAGCAGAAATACAGTAGATGACCATGCATTTTTGCTCCCCATTCATTCTCTACGGGAAAAAATTCCCAGGTTAAGGACGTTTTTAGAAAAACTGCAAATCCGATCAAAATTCTGTATACAATCCCGGATCACACAATCGGACCGAACAATCCTTGAAAACTGCGGGACAAGAAGCGCGTCAAAAATCCGGCAGAAGAAGAAGAAGAAGAAGAAGAAGAAGAAGAAGAAGAAAAAGAATATATGAAAATCGAATAACAGTATATTGCGCATTGTTTTGCAAGCAATGCGCAACATAATAATAATACTTTGAGTCTGAATTGAGCAGGGCATAGCCTTCAAATGTAAACAAAGTCTAACACTGCCATCAGACCATTTTCCAGTGTCTCTGCATTTTGTAAAATGTATGTGCTGATATTTTTTGAAGTGTTTATGTGTCAGTGCTATTGGTTTGGCAAGGTGAAGTAATGGAGAGTTTTCAAAAATGCTATTGGTGTGGACAGTTTTATTTATTTACTTATTTAATGGAGATTTTTTTTTTTCAAAATATCCAGATACATGTGGAGGAGGCTTAACCTCTTAATGAAAACTGTAAACTTTTGGTGTATGAAAAAGGACATTTATCCTTTTGGAAAGTAGTCAAATATTCCCACAATATCAGAAGGTTAATGTTCCATTGAAAGAGTGCATGAAAGAGAGAGAGAGAGAGAGAGAGAGAGAGAGAGAGAGAGAGAGAGAGAGAGAGAGAGAGAGAGAGAGAGAGAGAGAGAGAGAGAGGTCTGTGAGCAGGAGAATGGATGGTAAGATAAAAAATCACTGCAAAGAGGTACAGAATGTTAGGCCATCTGTTTGGCACAAAGACAATGTATAAACATTTACAAGTACAGCACATGCATTTACTGGGATTTGTTCCAGACCAGGATGCACCAAGAGTTCTGCAATAATAACCATTCACTCAATAAAATTTATATTAGAATATGCCAGTGTTTGATTGATACTGAATGGTCCACAGTACATGCATTTCAGTTCTGCCTATACAATCAACAACCACATAAGGCCCGGCAAGCTTTATCAAGGTACAGTAGTTACACTATCACTTTAAAGTTTTCTATGACAGCTCACACTTTTATTTCAGTAGGAAATTGTTTTTTAGCCAATTGAAGGCTACAAAAAAATCCAAGAATACAAATTCTGCTGCTTCAGATACTACAATCTTCTATAGTAGAAGACTGAGGGAGGTAGCTCAGTTTTGGTGTCTGTCTCAAATTGTTAAAAGTGGTTTGTAGGCTTTAGTACAGCTGTTTTTTCTGTGAAAATACTGTGGATATCGGAGATATTAGTCTATAAACAGCTTAAATTAACACTAGGATAGGAGATATTAGTTTATAAATCCCCTTAACGCCTTTTTTTGCAAATATGCGACTAACCATTTGATTAGCCAAGAAAGAGCCTGCATTCCCCCAATGCCTGTTAGTGCATATTCGCTATGGACCTAGGAACCTTTGACAAGCACTTGTTTCTAGTGGGATCACAAAGTGGCGGACTTATTTCCAGTTTTAGTATTTGTATGTATTGTGTTGGTGACAATAATTGGTGTTGGTGGTAATATTTATTATTGAATGCCTGCTGTTGGGTGAATAAATAAAACATAGTTTTTTCACTGTTATATTACTCTGTTATTGTTATCTTAGTATGGACCATTATGCCTGCTGTAGCAAATTTGCAACATACCAAATTTACCTCAAATAGACCATATTGCCTGTTGTTGCATTTTTTGCAACATACCAAAATTTCTATTTATTTTTTGTGCAAAAGTGAAATTAATAATCTCAACAATATTTACCATCTACTTAAAGGCAAAAACACACATGAAACATTTTTTCATATACAGCTACATAAAATCAGGCGTTAAGGGGATAACTAACATCAGTAAACACAATTAATCACTAGGATAGGAGATATTTGTCTATAAACAACCTCAATAAATGCCATTAATTACTAGGAGGTATTAATTAAACTCAATAAACAAAATATAATCATTTGAAAAGGAGATCTGTGGATGCATTTTTCAAGTAGAGTTTGTCTTTGAAAAAGAAAAGGAATAATAGCTTGGAAAGTAATGCACTATTGTGTTATTACTGTTCAGTACTGTAACAAATCAGACATCACAGCATATCACAGCATAGAAAACCAGAAGAAGGGCAGGTTGCACAGCAGCATGTCTGTGGCTCCCCGCTATCTTGTACACCCTAAATTTTAGGGCTACTCCAAAACTCTAAAGGACCTACTATGCCCATTTTAAAACAAGTAAATTGAAAGAAACTGTAACTTTTTTATGATAATATATGAAATGCTACAGCAACTGGTTCTCTGTTTTGTAAGTATAGAGTCATCAACTCCTTCACTTCACAGACTTCCCCACCTACACCATTCTGGATGATGATGTTAATGACAAATATATGCTGTGCTCTAAAATGTGTAGAAGATGTTTTAATTTGCTTTATTATCACTTATGTAAAAAACTATGATTCAGATTTATGGGTGAACAATGAATTCAATAATGCTGGATATTAGGATATATATATTTTTTTTTAGCTATTTCATATCCACTCACCCAAAAAAAAGATCAGCAAAAGTGATAATTCTGTGTAACAGTCTTAACACATGACTTGAGCACATTAGTATGTGAAGTACTAATGTGCTGAACCATTTTCTAATAAAGGGAAATGATAAAGTGATGTTGCTATGGCAACATACATCCTATCAGCTGTGACCATGTACTTTTGAACTTCAAACACTTTGTAAATTTGAATAAAATCTTTTGGTTCATATTTCTTATGAGGTGGGACATTCTTCATTAAATTACATATATTTACCTCTACATGGAACACTCTTAAATATGACCTTTAAGTGCAGAGTTTATTAGCTGATTTTAACACATTGGAAAATCCTAAAATGAAATAGAAAAAGTTACTAAAACCTTAGCTAAAAGAAGAACCAACTCTTTCACCACAGTGCTACACACATAGAAATTCAATGTCTTGTTCATGCAGTCAATACACACATACATACACACTAGGAGGCATTTAGCAACCTAACATTTAGGCCCACAGCTGCTCTCAACCCTAATCTTACCCAAACTCTAAGCTAACTTTATACCTAACTATACTCTAGCCTTACTCTTACCATAACCTTACCCTAACCATAACGTTACGCAAATTTTAACCTTAACCTACTTATTTAGTCGGCCTACGGTCGGCCACTGAATCCTAACCATGCCATAATCCAAACAGTACCTTAACCCTAACCTTACACTAACCCTACCTTTACTCTAACCTTAACCTTATTCTAATCCAAACCTAAATTTAACCTTATGCTAAGTTAAAGTCTAACTCTACACGTTGTAATCTTACAAAAGTGTTAAACAAACCAGAATATATCTTGCTCAGGTGACAGCTTTGCACATCTTGGCATTTTCTAAGTCAGCTTTTCAGTCACCAGCAATGGCTTTCAGTTAACAGCTGTGCTTTGTCTAGTTCATTACTTGCATTTCTTGCCCTTTTAATGTGTTTGAGACCATCAGTTATTGGCCTACTTTGAAGAAACCTAAAACATATTATAGTTTTACGCTTTTACATTTACTACATGATTCCTTATGTGTTCATTTGTAGTTTAGAATATTTCAGTATTAATTTAAAATCTAGGAAAAAAAATAAAAATAAAAAAAAAACATTGAAGGTGAAGGTCCAAACATTTGACTTGCACTGTATCTCTCTCTCTCTATTTCTCTCTCTCTCTCTCTCTATCAAAATGCTAAATAAATTTTCATCTTAAGCTTAATTACACAACAATCATTGTCACTTTATCCACACTGGAGCCTTGCATGTGTGTGTGTGTGTGTGTGTGTGTGTGTGTGTGTGTGTGTGTGTGTGTGTGTGCAAACTAGCCTGAGTGACTCTCACTATTTAAATGAACATTATGTTTGTTTATGTGTTTGTATTCATGTGTCTGATAGGAGCTGAGAAGGCTTAGAGTCAATGCTAATGTTTTTTTTTTCTTTCTTTTTTGACATAGTGTCCAAGAGAGAGAGAGAGACAGAGACAGAGAGAGAGAGAGAGAGAGAGAGAGAGAGAGAGAGAGAGAGAGAGAGAGAGAGAGAGAGAGAGAGAGAGAG
>BRDA01001462.1:11264-36424 GCA_036984385.1 Crenuchus spilurus | reverse complement strand
CATAAGACACACATACAGGCTCAGTTTCATTTTAATTGTAAGTATTGATATTTATTAGTACTCTTATTGGTACTTGGTATCGGCAAGTACTTAAAGGTAAGTACTTGTACTCGTACTCGGTTTTAAAAAATGTGGTATCGGTGCATCCCTAGTTGCTGGTATCATTTTTAAAAGGGTTGTATATTCATTCATTCATTATCACACCCGCTTTACCTTATCAGGGTTAGGGTTGTATATATTTTTCAAAAATATAAAAAAAA
The DNA here is from genome assembly GCA_036984385.1 of Crenuchus spilurus. Classification (NCBI taxonomy): domain Eukaryota; kingdom Metazoa; phylum Chordata; class Actinopteri; order Characiformes; family Crenuchidae; genus Crenuchus; species Crenuchus spilurus. The sequence goes on along the minus strand of BRDA01001462.1, from coordinate 36,164 downwards.
TTCCACCTTTGATGTTCTCTTTGCACTATTTTCAAATAAATGTAGGGTTTAAAGTTTTGCACATCATTACATTGTTTTATTGACATTTTGCATAGCATCCCAATGTTTTGGAAATAGGGTTGTAGATGTAATAAGCCCTTCAAAGCTTAGAAATTAAAATCCTCTTAGAATAAAGCTTTTATAGTACATTTATATTTACACCATTTGGCAGACACTCTTATCCAGAGTGACATGCAACAGTGCTTTGTCTCCATTAAGAGAATGATCTCAGCTAGTACAGACAGGTTAGAGTCCAAACTACTCTTCAGTTGACACTGTTAGAACTAAACCACTACTAATACCTAGAAAGAAGGAAAGATACACAATTATACACAATATAAGATCATTACAATGCATTACAATAAGTGTTTTAAACTAGTGCTCACTTAAGTGCTCCACAAAGAGATGCTCTTCAGTCTGTGTTTGAAGACTGTGAGGGACTCTGCTGTATATCTTCAACAACAACAATAGTACTACGTCCACTGAAGCTGTGTCCTTCTGTAGTGTGTGTAATGCACATATTTGTTTATTCCCCAAATTTGTTTTTGAAAAACTATTTTGAATCTCTTTTTGTTTTTTCTTCCTAGAGAATTTGTTTTATTTATTATTTTAGAAAATGTGAAACTATAATAAATATTTCATTTTTTATATATTTGTATATATAACACTTCAGATTTTCACATACAACAGGGCTCATGTATTGATTATGGGTTCAGATTTTGTGACAGGAAATTAATGCAAGTTCAGCGCTAAAGTGCAACATCTACTTACAAGTACTGATGGCTGCTAATGGGTACTGCCTGTCAATATATGTTGCATCTCCTGTAGCATTCAGGCTTTTACCATATTAAACAGCTTAAACAGCACTGAGTCCAATTAAAGTCTCAGTGTCTGTATTCAGCTTCTGCCAGTGAAGTGCACTGATGTCAATGTCCTGCAAGGGGGTAAGGGTTATATTGTAAAAAGATGAAATGAGAACGAGAGGGTAAAGAACTGATGATGACTGAGTGTGACATGGAAAAGGTTATTTGTAATTCTTGCTGACGTCAAACACTGCCACTTACAGATCAGCATGGATATAACTAAAGTGAGCTGGTTCATGATCAAGTTACAATGAGAGAAAAACTGACGAGGACTGATCAAGACTTTCTGTTTCACTGATGTTTTTAATCATCTCACAGTTCTATTGAGCTAACTCTAAAAAAGATAAAACCAAAGTTAGCCCATTTGGACTTTTTCCAATGGCAAAATATATTTAAAAAAATAATAATGTGCTACAGTGGTGCTTGAATGTTTGTGAACCCTTTAGAATTTTTCTATATTTCTGCATACACTTTTAAATTTGACCTAAAAACTTCATCAGACTGCCACACAAGTCCTAAAAGTAGATAAAGAGAACCCAGTCAAACAAATGAGACAAAGACGTTATACTTGCTCATTTATTTATTGAGGAAAATGATCCAATATGACATATTTGTGAGTGGCAAAAAAATGAATTAGGATTAGCAGATAATTTGAAGATGAAATTAGGGTCAGGTGTTGGTAATCACTGGGATGGTATTCAGGTGTGAGTGGGTGCCCTGTTTTATTAAAAGAACAGGGATCTAGCAAAAAATGAGCATATATATATATATATATATATATATATATATATATATATATATACATACACCATCCATATTCCATGCTGACCACCATATCACTGTATGAATTAAAACTTGTAGCTCCAATTTTACAGGAGAAGAACGAAAACCTTAACTTTCAATGGAAGACAATACAAAAAGTGCTCATTTTGGAGCCTTTCTATTGGATAATTGATTGTGAAACATCCACAGAATGTGAAATGTCATTTTCAATTGATGCACAAAAGTAAAAAACATATAACAAGAGATACAAGGTTTTGTTCCAACAGCATCAAGATGTAGTAATAGTATTATGTGTTATGTATGATGATACTTGCTCTTTCGTGTAGGCAAAACCCCCCAGCAAAACAAAATGGCAACCACTATAGTAGGAAGCCAGTACTGTGTAAAAGTCTTAGACACCAGAGAAAATTAGACCTAACATTTACTGGACATTGACTGTTTATTTAGTCAAAAACACAAATATTAGAAAAAATACAGATAATACAATAATTACAAAACAATACAATAAGTAGTGATTTTCTGTATGTGAAATGTTTGAGTAATGATATAATTTTTACTGAATATATTTTACACAGTGAACCTTCTGTGAAGTTTCAAATGAGCAGACTTTTTTTTTCCATAGTCAATGTATTACTACACATCATAAGCTATTCTGCTATCTACTGTCTATGAATAGTACAATACGTCAGTTCATATTGCATATGAAGCAATATTCTTTTCTGGTAATCTACAATTTGGATGTATTTGGAATCGTATTTTGAAAATATCTCAATATTATCCTCTTTTCTCTCTATTTTCAGCAAACAAAAGAGTAATCACAATTTCTCAGAAGACCTCTCACATCCTCTGGATGTTTTTTCTGTCAGAACTTAATAAAAATATATGAAAAAGCGAAGAAAGAAACCGAAGTAGGTGAAATACAGTATGTGAAGTGAAAAATGAAAGAGGGAAAATGTGATAAAATATAGGGGAAATGTACCTGTTAATGGGTGGAGTACAGTGTTTAATACATTTTGCATGCTATGTATCCATTCAAACTTAATGTACAACATTGTAATGACAGAGTATGAAGAGGATAATCACTTGCTGTACAGGTATAAGTGCCATGTAGGTGTACTTAGTAGATCTGTAATTACAGACAGTAGTCTATATGTTTCTCTGTATACTCTGCTCTTCAATTATCAGGATTCCCACAAAGCGGATTATTTTTTGGTGGGAGATCATTCTCAGCACCAGTGTTAATTTAGTTAACAATAATTATGACAAAAAATATTAGTTGATGACCATTTTGCAACGTTTGTGGATTTAAAATAACTGGGAAAAACACGACAATCCTGAAGTGGCACTTCAGTTCTCACCACCACAAGTATTACAAAAAAGTAAGTTAACATTTCCAATGTAGCTAGCTAGCTAGTTACTGTAGATTTTAACTAGCTACCTAACGACAATAAATGTGTACATCATTTGATATGTTTCATTTTTGAATTTTGCAATAGTGCAATCCGTTATCATTATCTTAGGTGTTTAGGTTAAATAGATCATAAACACATCTAACTGGAGCCATAAGACACACATACAGCCTTTGTTGCATTTTAAATAAAATCATATAACAAAACGAAGGGGTAACACACATAAGCCATGGTAGTCCACATTAAGTGCAAGTTAACGTCAACGCCAACAGGAATGAGTTGAAACCCAACACTTTCACTCTTAATCTAGAGAGAAGTGCTTTCTTTAAAATGAACAGTGATAAATAGAAAACGTGCACAGTATTTGTTACTGTCAAATGCCAGTATGGACTGTCCCCACAAGCAATATAAATAATGTCCTTGTTTATGAGAGGCTGTTATGATGATACCGTATTGTATTTACATACTACATTTTGTCATGTAAAAGTTAAATAAATGCAAAATGTTTTGGAAAAAGAAAAATGAACCAGCTTTTCTCCACAATATCTGATGTCAATGTGTTATTAAATGTAACAAAAATTAAAGACTTTTATTTGATCAAAAATGGCAGTAAGCAATATAAAATATCATTAATTTAAAATAGTGTAACTAAAAAATACACAACTAAAATTAGATTAAATATTTTAAACTTTTAATTGACTAAAACTAGACTAAAAGTTTTAGTCTAAAGTCTAGTCTTTTAGTTTAGTCTTTAGACTAAAAACTTTAGTTTTAGTCAACTAAAACTAGACTAAAACTAACAATAACTGAATCACTAAAATGTGACTAAAACTAATATACATTTTAGTCAGAAGACCTGTCAAAATTAACACTGCTCAGCCCTACAGTGACACAGATGTGGTGGAGCTGTATTAGAGTGATGTGCTAGTGTGAGAAGATCAGACACAGCAGAGCTGCTGGTGTTTTTAAAGCTCAATGTCACTGTTGGACTGAAAGTAGTGCACCAACCAAAACTACCCAGCCAACAGCCTCCTGTGGACAGCATATGTGTAACTAGTAAACTGTGAGCTAACATAGCTCAGGTTTCTATCAAAAACTTTTGCAAATATAATGCATATTTATAACATTTCAGCAGAAAAAATGTCAGGTCATGTTTTCAACAACAACAGTTATGTGAAGAAACTGTAGATGATACAGCCATGATTCATGAAAAGGTGGCATCAGAACAAGTGAAATGGAGAGATTTAACTCTTTGCTTTTAGCAGAATCATCTTTGTAGATATTTGCAATATTTTTATGGCTGTGCTGTCTGCAACTCAGAGACAAGCTTGGCAAGCGGTAAACTAATTTATTTTAGTATATCCTGAATTTCCCGCAAGGGATTAAGAAAGAAAGAAAGAAAGAAAGAAAGAAAGAAAGAAAACAAGGAAGGAAGGAAGGTAGGAAGGTAGGAAGGAAGGAAGGTAGGTAGGTAGGTAGGTAGGTAGGTATCTATCTCTCTCTCTCTCTCTCTCTCTCTCTCTCTCTCTCTCTCTCTCTCTCTCTCTCTCCACTAAAAACACAAGCAGCTTTCCCTCTGTGATGTTTCACAGAGTACCGTTTTTCAGGGCCAAGACATACAATAAAACTCATAGTGTGCTCAAGCTTTTTCAAACTGCAGAGAATCACCATTGCTTTATACAAGCTGGCCACTTGTGTGGAGTATAGTGTAGTGGATGAAACGTTTGTTGTAAGTGTAAAAACAGTTCTCAGCTGTGTTTTATGCTACTGTCAAACTCTAAAAAATAAGCTAATGAAACAGTACATCATTTACCAGACTTACAGCTTGACACATCATCATTTAAACAAAAAATCCATTTAGACCACCCATTCTTGCATTTCAGCTTTAACAATATTTTCTTATAATTTTCCACCTCTTCCTAGTGTAAAATATATTTTGGTGTTTTTTTTTTATTTTGGGCTTTTTCCATTCAGGTTTTTTGTGCAAATTCTGAAAATGCAAACAGTTGGTGAATGGAAAACCCGCTATAGTGTTCCAACAGCTCTGCTGTGTCTGATCCACTTATACCAGTTCAACACACACCATCACACTGTCACTTCTCCATCACTGTGGTGCTGAGAATAATCCACCACTCAAATACTCCCCGCTCTGTGGTGGTGCTATTGGGGGTCCTGATGATTAAAGAACAGGGTGTAAGAGGCCTAACAAACAGTGCAGGGAAACAGCTGAACTACAGTCTGTAATTGAGATCTACAAAGTGCACCTGTTTGGTAAGTGGAGTTGATTAAATGGATGAGTGTGAATGAGAGAGAGTACTGTAGTATGGTATGTTTATAACAATGTCCACAGAATCATTGTACAATAAAAGTGACAGAGCAGATTATCATGCATGCTAGTAATAACAACAACAACAACAATAAATATAATAATCAACAACAACAACAACAACAATAATAATAATATATATAATAACAATTATACTGCTGCCCAACTGCTGTCCCTCAACCATTAGCTGTCTCACCACCCAGATGACAAGCTAACCATATCATAAAAGGATAATAATCACTGCTTCTGTCAGAGAGAATGTGAGTAAGAGAGACAATAAGAGCAAGTCTCCAGAGGAAATGAAGGAAGTGAGTGAGTGTGTCCCTGCAAATACTCTCTATTCAATATGATCTGTTTGTTCATGACCACACAGTCTGAAAGGAGGGAAAAGGAAAATAATGCCAAAAAAATACAAAATGTTCTGTTATAAAGACAGAGAAAGGAGTCGGTTTGGAGAGCTGTTCTAGAACTGAAAGCACAAGTACTGTACCCTTATGTAATATCTGAGATCAGGTCAGATGTGTCCCATAAACAAAAGACCTAAAACAAATCTTGATCATAAAAAACTAGAGGGTTTCACAATAAACTTCACAACTACTGCTGCTTGTCACAACACGGATAACAGGTGAAAACTATTTATCCTTTAGCTGCATTCCAGATTTATATGCAGCTCAAAATGTACCTTGATGTGACCATAATAGGTGCTCAAAATATGTCTGAAATAATGAGATAATTCTGGTTAACATATCTGTACATCATAAATACATATACAGCTCAATTTATTAACTTTGCTCTGAAGAGATACATGGTTAAAAAAGGTGCAGCAAAACAGTGGAGCCTTCAATAAGCTCAAGACAAAAGAGAAAAAGAAAGATCAGTGATGGAGAGACAGCATCTTAATTCTTTTAAATTCCCCTAAAACTGAACTATCAGTACATTTTGTGGTTGCCTCAAGGTGCCTTAATTCCCACAGATTCTGAAGCATTTTACTTATAAATTACCCTTTAAACAGATGCACTAGTAGACTTTAAAAAATTAAAAACGGTCTACTTAGAGAGGCAGCGCCACTGGTGCTTCTCAGCAGAGGAGGTCTGAGAGGCCAAAGAGCAGAACAAAACAACAAAACATACTAGAATAAGTAAAGAATTCTTTATAGATGCAGTCAGCATACATACCAGAGCTGAGTAAGGGTAAAAGTCAATGCAAGGAATGGACACAAGAACATTTTCATGCCAGTGAATATCCTTTTATTACAGTTAAGCAGTCACTGATTAAGAAATGGCCAAAATGGCAAGATGAGTCTTTGTGCTTTCTGGCAAACTGTAGCCAAGTTTTTGTTTAATAGTGGTTTTCTTTTTGCTCTTCTGACTGGTGAAGCACGCAAGCAATTACATGTTCACAATCTCCAATCTCAGCCTCATGCACAGTCACTGTTTTTGTGGCCAAACCTGTTCTTGGCAAACTTACAGCAGTGCTATACTCTTCATATTGCTTAATTATTAATCTAGCCATATTGTCAACTGATCACATCTACATGAAAGTCTGTTTCTGTAAAAATAAATAAATAAATCCACTTTGATTTCATGTTTTATGACCTTTTATAAAAAAACATCCAGTTTTAAAAAGGGGTACTTTAGTGAAGAACTGTAACTTTAGGAAGTCTACTCTATTTTTAATGTGCAACCTTTAATGTTAAACAGAACTGATTTTAACCTTCACATCTGTTGATGTGCCATCAGATGATTCAAATATACAGTATTGCAATTAATTGACTAATTATATTGAGCAGTTAATCACACAATCACACATTTCTGCTTGATCAAATTGTACACTAAATAAAGACAAGTATGTGCATGGGCTTATTATTGGCTTATCTCACTGACACAAAGCATTTGTAATGACCTCATCTATCAGCAACAATGATGAGTCATACTACAGGAGTGAGGTGAGTTGGCTGGCCTCATGGTGCAAACACAACAATCTCTCTCTGAACACAGAGAAGACTAAGGAGATTGTGGTCGACTTCAGGAGAACACACATACAGCATGCTCCTCTTTACATCAACGGAGCTGCTGTGGAGAGGGTGAGCAGCACCAAGTTCTTGGGGGTGCACGTCACTGACGACCTCTCCTGGACCATCAACACAGCATCACTAGTCAAGAAGGCTCAGCAGCGGCTTTACTTCCTCCGCAAGCTTAGAAGAGCCAAAGCCCCCACCCTCATCATGACCACCTTCTACAGGGGGGCCATCGAGAGCATTCTGACTAGCTGTTTCACTGTGTGGTACGGGGCCTGCACAGCATCCTGCCGCAAGTCCCTTCAGCGTATCATTAGATCAACTGAGAAGATCATCGGCACCTCTCTCCCCCTGCCTTCAGGACTTGTACAGCTCCCGCCTCACACGAAAAGCTGTCTGCTGGGCGGGTGATCCTAGTCACCCACCACACAGTTCCTTTAACCTACTACCATCAGGGAGGAGACTGTGTAGTCTCAGGGCTAGGACCAGCAGACTGAGGGACAGCTCCATCCATCAGGCTGTGCGGATGCTGAACTCTCTTCCTTCTCTGCCCCCGCTTCGCCATCCCCCCCACGTATCCTCTAACTAACTTTCCTAACTGGTTCATTACAAAATCTGTCAACTCCTCTATCCACATCCCACAATACACTTCCACTATTCCCCCCATTTGTATATAACCTGGACCTCTTAATAGAACCTCTATGCACTTTACCACCTTCATTTCATTGTACTGCTCTATTATTCATATTATCATTATTGTATATTATTTATTCTTTTATTTTTATTCTCTATTGTTCACTCTGAATGTCCCACTGCTGCTAAATCCTTTTGTCTTTTGGTTTTTTGCCTTCATTGTTTATTTCTTTCTTTTGCTGTAACTTGGGTGGGTGAGTAACACAATTTCAATCCTCTGTATGTCCTGTACATATGCAGAATTGACAATAAAGCTACTATCTATCTATCATCTATCTATATGCACCATTTGTTTGGGACAAACATTTGCAATCTGAGGTACAACATCAGTAAAACACAGAAGTTCACAAAGATATCAGTATGTTGCAGCAATGTGTGTACAGTTTTTGGATACCTACAAAGAGGAGACCTTATTAGTTATTGGACTGAATAACATACCTGTGACTTCATCTCATAAAGAGTTGCCTCTTCAGGGGTCAGCTGAATGGCCTCATCCCATTTCTTCACTGCCTCCCAGTGTCTGAGGAAAATAAATCCCACAATTACACATTTTAACTTCCGCTAAATATGATACAATAAATGGTATAACAGTACAACCCCCTTCTCCCCCCCCCCACACAGTAAGACAATGTGTTGGATATTTAAGGGGAAAAAAAACAGAAAAACAGATTTTTTTTGCACCTTCAGAGGTCATGCAGAGTCCATGCTCTGGCACAATGGAATTGTTTTTGTGACACACAGGGGATCAACAACATATTAGTCACATAAGCTAATTGGTTTTACTGTTGTGGCTGATCTGGGTATATGCATAGGAGTTGGAAATATAACACTGTTTTATCTTTACTGTGATAAATTAGTACAGAGTATGCTTGTGTGTAGATATTGTCAGTAATTAAAGAACACTAATCCAGTGAATGGTTAATTACATAGAGAATATTAGTTGTCCTGTTTAAATGAGGTTAGTCTTGCACATATGTGAAATGTGCTATTTTAAAACATGGCACTACTGATGTTTGTCTGGTTTAGTGTATTAAACCTCACAGAAACTATGAAATATTCTGATGCTACATTTTGGCATATCATCAAACACTTCTGACCAAAATATAAATTCCAAATTTCCATGGACTGCTGCTGCACCAATATTGTTAAATGCTAACATAATACTACAATTCTCATACTGTTGCTAGTTGAAATGAGTACTATTACATCTGTGGAAAACTGATAAATTCAGGCTTCTTATAAAACAAACTGAAACATTTCTGCATAAAAGTGCACTATATCTGACTAATGCCAATGTGCTTGCACACACACACACACACACACACAAATACACTATTGAGCACACTACCGAATCAGTATGCAAGCTCTATTCACAGTGCCCAAGGAGCAGCTGGAGGATAAGTGTCTTGCTCAAGGGCACTTCAGTCATGACCTGCAGAGCATCAAACTGATGATCTTCCAGTCACAAGACCTTTTTGGCTTTTTTAGTTTACATTTTGCTACTATTTTTTTCTGAGTTCTGTTGATTACAATTTTATTTAATATTTGAAATATAGTATAAAATAAATGCTGTTATTGACCACTTTGAAGATATGTCTTTAATGTAATGCATTTCAAATAGAAACATCTGGATATTCAAGCACAAACCAAAGTTGGAAAGAAAGCTTACAATACACATTATGTGCTAAAAAGATTGTGGTATAATTAAATGGGAAGATCACCCTCTCCTAACTGCAACTGCACTATGGTTGTTCCTTTATTAATGCTCACAAAACTCTGTTTTTAGCTGAGTGAGTGAGATGCAAAACAGATCCATGAGCTGCTGTGCATCTAAAAGTTTTTGCTACAAAAGGTAAATCCTACATCATCCCCAAAATAATTCACAGGTGCAACTTTGAGGCTCTGCAGTCATAGCAAGTGAATGTAGATGAGTATTAAGTCTTGCTGGGAGGAGGCAGACCTGGATAGTCAGCTTATTGGCTGCTTGTGAAAGCAATTAGGTGGGCAAAAATAAGATGAAAGTGTTCAACACAGAAAAAAAAATATTACATGATGCACTTTGGTACCAGTGATGTGGATTACAGAGGCTAAAAGTAGATGGGTGCAGGCAGGGACCACAGCCCAAAGTTTGCATGTATAGGCAAAAATGTCGTTAGGTTTTATGGGATGCTAAGAGCAGAAATGTCAACAGATTGTGTAAGTGCAGGCAAGGGTGCTCTTTGGTGGAATTGGGCAGGTGTGGGCAATAATAATCAAGCCTGTACAATTGTGATTCATCCCTCCTTATTTGAGATATAATTGAGGTGGTGATGTTTACTGTAAACTGACGTCACATTACCCAAACTATTACAGATGATTTTCCAGTCACCAATAAATGATGAGCAATAAGGCAGTATGCTAAAAGGAATCAGACTGAGTGAATAACAAACAGAAAAAAACTATAAAATACTGATCATGAAAAAGTCTCAAGTAAAATAAATAAAGGTCAGTGACTCACAAGTTAATTTTAGAGCTATGATGACAGCATTAGCAATGACCGTTGACATACACTGTCAAGTTTGAATGCATTAGGCCAAAGAGCTGTCCAAATCATAAATGACTTCCTCAAACTGTAGTCAGCCTCTGACACTGCAAATACTGAAGCTATAATGACTAGACACTTATTTTGTAATTTTTGACAAATTTTTTCTCCCCAATAGCCATTAACCAACCCATCCACTACAACTCTCCCGCTCGTAATGTCCCTGACTTTAGGAGGCTGAAAACTAGCACAGGCCAATTTTTGCTCTCTCTTTAAATATATATATATATTTATGCTAAAAATCTCAGAGTAGAATGACAAATGGAGTCTAGTGGTTTGAGGGCACTGGATAGATGTCTGTAAACTACATCACTGTAATCCAGGACAGACAGTAAAGCTGCCTCTATGACTCCTTCCCTGGCATACACAGAAGACAAAATGTATTTATATAGAGAACTCCAAGCCTCTGTCTGCACTTACTAATTTATTAGCATGAGATTTACAAACAAGAGCATCATCCAACCAAATGCCAAAGTACTTACAGTGAATATAAAAAGTCTACACACTCGTTAAAATGCCAGGTTTTCGTGATTTAAATCAGATTTAAAAATCAGACCAAGAGGGAATCTCCTGTGGACAGTCCTCTTCAGGTCATCTCAGATATTTTCAGTTGGATTCAGGTCTGGGCTCTGGCTGAGCTATACCAAAACCTTGATCTTCTTCTGGTGAAACAATTGTTTTACCAATGCTGAGGTTTGCTTTGGATCATTGTCATGCTGAAAGGCGAAATTTCTATTCATCTTTAGTTTTTAGAAGAGGCCTGAAGGTTTTGTGCCAAACCGACTGATTTCCAGAGCTGACAGTTGGGGGTTAGATGCCTTGCTCAATGGCACTTCAGTCATGACCTGCTGAGGGATTGAACCAGCGACCTTCAGGTCACAAGACCAGATCCCTAACCACCAGAGCATGGCTGACTGATATTTTGAACTGTTGGCATTCTTTTTTGAATGTTTTGTCCTCATCTTCTCAATAATACCTTTCAACAATGAGATCCCTTTGATGCTTTATAAGCTTTTTTTGGACAAAAGTTGCAACAGAGTAAATATAAAAAAAATCCTACTAGAACAGCTGAACTTTATTACCAAAATCACTTTAAATGATGGCAGTTGTGTATTAGCAACTATTTAACATGAGTTTGAATGTAATTAGTTAATTTTGAACACAGCCACACCCCTAATTACAAGAGGGTGTCCATATTTATGAAACCACATTAATTTAGTTTTTTATTTTTATTTTTCCCCTCTAAACAATTTCAGTCTGTTTTCTATTGAATTGTGCAGATTATGAGTCACATTAAAGATGGAAAACATTTCTGAAATTATTCATCTTAGTCTGATTTTTAAAATCACAAAAACCTAGAATTTTAACAGGGCTGTGAAAACCTTTTATATGAACTGTATACTCTTTGACTCGCTCAATGCTGGATCCTTGCACTATATTAATAATCACAGTATTTCAATCAACATATGTAGATCTAGAAAACTGTGTGAACTTAGTTTTCCTTTTGTTTAAAACTAATTTATGCTTGGACAGAAAGGCGTTAAAAATTTTTCTACTGCAACATGGACGGTTGGAGGAGGAAAGATCATTCAAAGGAAATACTCATTAAAATTTTGGATGAAAGATGAAAATGCCAAACGGAGACAGCCAACAGGTTTCACAGTTTGTGCATAATAATTGCTTTGCTACCAGGTAAGAACTACTTCTAGAAACTTCTAGGTTCTTTCACAACCAATTTCTGAAAGAACACATTGTTCTGGTACAAGTGGATCAGAAACAGCAGAGCTGCTGGTGCTTATAAAGGGGGCAGCCGTGGCCTAGTGGTTAAGGATCTGGTCTGGTGACCTGAAGGTTGCCGGTTCAATCCCCAGGCAGGTCACAACTGAAGTGCCCTTGAGAAAGCGGATAAAAGCGTCTGCTAAATGTCTCCTCAAAATTTCAAAATGTAAAGACCTCAGTGTCATTGCTGGACTGAAAATAGTCCAACCAAAAACATCCAGGAGCGTCTGGTGGGCAGTACCAGTTACATTTAACATGGTATCCAAGTGATCTTCAGTCTAAAAGATGTTCACCATGAACACACTTTTCTTCAAAATAAATTACTTATACCCGTTGTTCAGGCAATATATACAGCAAGCTAAAGTGAGTGCTAAAGTACTGTCAGAGATTTCAACAACTCAGATCTCTGCTCTCCAGATCCACATCATTTCCTCATGACAATTCACTTACAAACTCTAAAACCTCATTACACAGAGTCAGCAAAGACAACAAGCTTCTTTCTGGGGCTCTGAGTATTCTCTAATAAAGAACACTGAGGCATGACCATTATAAATTGGGCAACACGATCTGTCTGTTTTTGGTGCAAAGCTAGTGGATAGAGAATATCATCTTGTATTAAGTTCAATTATTTTAGATAATCAAATTAAAAAGCACAATATTAGCTTGCCAAGGCCATAGTAAGGTGTAGCAGTAATGGAAGAGTTCCTGGAAGTCCTTCAGTGTCAGTTACTAGTGGAAAATCAACTTTGTGTGTTTCTACTAAATGCAATTTCTTCCTCCTGAGTCACTTTACGTATTCAGTGCCATGTGATATTCTAGTGACTCTTTTCCTACATACCCCAAAGTAATAATACACGGTTGTGAAAAAAATAACATTTTCATTAGGCTACCCTGATCTCCTGTGAATAAATTCAACAACCTGTAAAAAGGGTTGTGTCAACATCCCAATAGAAGAGGCAAATTAAAACGTACTGCTCTCCACAGATCTCTCTCTTTTCACTTTCCAGAACTTAACAGAGCCAGCATGTTGACACCACAGAACTGATACTAGATTGGCTTCAGCCTACAGCACACTATAATGTGGTTACAGCCAAAAGGGTCTCATTTTACAACATGATTAAAGATGGAGCTCTGACTGGACAGATGGTTGCAAACAGACAAGTATAAAAACCTTATTACTTTTGCCAACAGTGACGGTAAACACAAAGAGGTGATTTCAAGTAAAACATGCCATATAACCATTTATAACCCAGAACTTTGGGTGTGAAGTTAATGTTCACATACAAACAATGAAGTGAATGTTGTGTGTTTACTGTGTTACACAATATTATACAGCTTTCACAGTAATCAAAGTCAATCTTGCATTTGAAAGCCATTCTTAGACCTCAAATGAATATAAAAAACTACTGAAACTCGAAACTATTTCTTCTATCCTTTAATGTTTTGCTACAATTACAGGTGCTGCAACAGCCTGCCATCATACAGACCCTGTGGCCCACTGTCTTTAGGATCAACAAGAGAGTGGAATCCAGAGATAATCCTTCAGCCAACTCAGCTGCCATGGCTTCAATTTGTCTGGCCAATGAAGCGTCAAAGAAGAGCACCAGGTTCTCGATGTGTTCTAGGATGCAGTTCTACCTTCAAAGATTCTGGGTTCCTCAACTTGTGTGATGAATTTGGGTGATTATAAAGGAGGAGGGTCATGCTTTGCTCTCAGTGCAACAAGTGTTCAGAGGTCCAGACAATGGTAAGCAAGAGTGAGCTTGTTAAAGCAGTCAAACTCTCATTGTCTATTTAAATAAGATTCTTTTTTAAATGTATTTGAAGTGTCCATGACAGTGTAACCAATTCACCTTATACCAAAACATTCCTACAGCCCCCATGGTCTCTCCACAACCTGGCTCTGTATATATAGTTTTCAATTTTCTGCTGAAAAAAAGTAGTAAACCAAAGATGTCTGAAATTAGCAATCTTCACAAAAAATTGCATCACTATCTTAAAAATACAGAGGTGATCCACAAAACTTATTTTGAAATGTATTACATATGGAAAATATCCAGGCACAAATCAGCCTAAGGACTTCTTATAAGATAATATAATGCTTTATTAGTCCCACAGTGGGGAAATTTAAGCTGTCACATCAGCAAAGAAACAGTGAATCACTCAATAATAGAAACAGGCATTACAGAGACTATTAACAACATAGAAATTATAATACATCTTATCAAAAACAACTCAAGAATATTTACAACTACATTTTTAGGACAGCTATGCATGGAACACAGCACATTCATGGATTAAAATATTGCACATAGTGTTGTATAAATAAATATAACAGTATTGTAATGAATGAATTATTGCACATTTTATATATATATATATATACACACACACGTGTGTGTGTGTGTGTGTGTGTGTGTGCATTTTGTCCAGAAGAATTCCCTGTCAGATTTTTACATCAGTAAAGTTATAAGGGAGGTTATGAGTGAAGTTATATGTTATAGGTTATAAGTGGTCTACTGGGAGCAGTGTTGTTTGTAAAGTCTAACCACAAAAGGAAGGAAGGATCTACAATAGGGCTCCAAAACACGCTTCAGCCGGTCACATTCTCCATCATTATATTCTACAATCTGTTTTCATTAGTTTATACTGGTTTGTATAGTGCAGTGGGTAACACTACTGAGCTTATCAAAAAATGTTTGAGCAATCACACAACACTACACCAATAAGAGTCCTTGGGTAAGACTATTAACAATACATTTGTCTTCAAATGTAATATGACTGCAAAACATTAAACAAAGTTGTAGTCAGTAGTGAATAAAAATCAACCATTAAGTAACAGACTTCTAAACTCAAGTAAAAAATATGGTAGCAGTACAATGCTAACAAAAAACACAAATGCATTTTACATTTGAAAATTGCACTTTTGTGTTGTATAACTGTAAAATGTAAAATAAGAAACAGTAGAACATAAAATGACACATCAACGCTAGATTACTGTAACATGGCAGCGGCTCTACTCCAAGCCTTTCCCAGATGTCCGAATTCTTCACCCTATCTCTAAGGGAGAAAGCTCATTTCAGCCGCTTGTATCTGCGATCTCATTCTTTCAGCCAAAACTCATGGCCATAGGTGAGGGTTGGAACGTAAACTGACCAGTAAACAGAGAGCTTTGCCTTCTGACTCAACTCTCTCTTCACCAAGACTGACCGGTACAGAGCCCGCATCATTGTGGACGCTGAACTGATCCGCCTGGTGATTTCCCGCTCCCTCTTACCCTCACTTGTGAACAAGACCCCGAGATACTTAAACTCCTCCACTTGAGGCAAGGACACCCTCCCAACCTGGAGAGAGCAATCTACCTTTTTCCAGCTGAGTACCAGGTCTCAGATTTGAAGGTACAGATTATCATCCCAGGCGCTTCACACTTGGCTGCAAACTGGTCTAGTAAGAGCTGGAGGTCCTGGTTTAATGAAACCAGCAGGACCACATCAGCTGCAAAAAGTAGACATTGAATCCTGAGGTCACCAAACTGGACACCTTCCATCACTTGGCTACACCGATAAATTCTATCCATAAAATTTTTTAACAGAATCAGTGACAAAGGGCAGCCCTGGTGGAGTCCAACCTCAACTGGGAACCAGTCTGACTTACTGACTGCAATGCGAACCAAACTCCTACTTCGCTTGTATAGGGACTGAATAGCCGTTAGCAAAGAGCCTCATATCCCATACTCACGGATACCCCCCCACAGGATACCCCGAGGGACACGATTGAATGCCTTCTCCAAATCCACAAATTACATATAGATTGTTTGAGCAAACTCCCATGAACCCTCTAGGACCCTATCAAGGGTGAAGAGCTGGTCCAGTGTTCCAAGACTGGGACGGAACCCACACTGTTCCTCTTGAATCTGAGATTCGACTATCAGTCACACTTTCTTCTCCAGTACCCCTGAATAGACTTTACCGGGGAGGCTGAGAAGTGTGATCCCCCTGTAGTTGGAACACACCCTCCAGTTCTCTTTCTTGAAAATAGGGACCACCACACCCGTCTGCCAATCCAGGGGCAGTGCCCCCGAAGTCCACGCAATGTTGCAAAGACGTGTCAACCAAGACAGCCCTGCAACATCCAGAGCCTTGAGAAACCCAGGGCGGATTTCATCCACCAGGGCGCCTTGCCACCAAGGAGTTTTTTGACTACCTCGGCCACTTCAACCTGAGTGATGAATGAGTCACTCCCAAGGTCCCCAGTCTCTGCTTCTTCTCTTGAAGACGTGCAGGTGGGATTGAGAAGGTCCTCAAAGTATTCCTTCCAACAGCCAATGATGTCCTCAGTCGATGTCACCAGGTCTCAGATTTGAAGGTACAGATTCTCATCCCAGGCGCTTCACACTTGGCTGCAAAACTGGTCTAGTGAGAGCTGGAGGTCCTGGTTTAATTAAACCAGCAGGACCACATCAGCTGCAAAAAGTAGACATGGAATCCTGCGATCACCAAACTGGACACCTTCCACCACTTGGCTAAGCTGAGAAATTCTGTCTATAAAAATTATGAACAGAATCAGTAACAAAGTGCAGCCCTGGTGGAGTCCAAGCTCCTGCTTCATTTGTATAGGGACTGGATAGCCCTTAGCAAAGAGCCCAGTAAACCATACTTGAGGCGTTAATCTGAACCATAATTTAGAAATAAAGTTTCCTTGAATGTTTTCCTTTACTTGGTCTTAAAGCTGTCAGTGTTCTCAAAATATGTAAAGGAGTGTTATCCAATTAGAAGTATTCTTTTATTATTAAAACGTCATGTAAATGTGTATTATAGGCTGGACTTTGAGCAATTTGTAGAGCCATTTGATGGCCTATAGACGGTTCTCTTGTTGTCCTGTTGCTGTGTGAAAAGATAATGGAACAGAAATTTCACTTCTTTTTCTTACTCTTCTTTTCGTTTAGGCCTGTAATCTGTTCTTCAATGTATAGTCAAAAAAGCCAAATCATTTGGTCTTCAACACTATAGCTCCTGTTCTTTAGACCCCTAACAATGGTGACTCTGCACAAGTCTCCATCACAACCGGCCCTCCTCCTCTTCAGCTCCCATGACTGCTCACTATGCTTCTTCAGCCTATATTGCTGCTGTTACATATCCCTCTTCCTGTCTTGCTTGACTGATGGATTCCTGTTCTTTGGCCTCCAATTTCCCCTCTCTTCTGTGTATCCGGCATCAATCACAGCTAACACATTACGTCTGACCTATGGTAGCTTAGCCTTCATTACGTCACTGTTACGAGGACTGTGCTGAAGCTTCACCTTGACCCTGCTCTGGCTACCATCAATGTACTGGAATATTTTGTGAGCTGCACAAAAAAGGGGAAGGGTCAACGAGTTTCCTAGGCAGTTCTACACCAGCTCCTTTTCTGCTCAAGAGTATCCACTCTTGATTACATAGTTACACACAGTTTAGGGGTATACATGGATTTTTCCAGTTTGTCACAATGATCTGTTAAATCTTGGATTACTTTCTGCGTTTCAAGCCATACACTCCACGTTTCTTGTTCTCCTATTTTTGTGTCTGCATTGTCATTCTTGTTATTACCTGGTTACTGATCTTTAAGAATGAATTTGCCTGTTGTTTATTCAAATGTCATAATAAACTGCTTTAGTGTATATCAGATCAGATGCTATGAATATTCCTGAACAGCAAGAATTCTGTTTTTGATGGACCCCTAAATGAGTCACTAGCCGAGACCCAAACAGCCCTGTCATTTACCTTAAAATGGGTGATTTGTGGACATCAACCATGTGCAAACCTGAAATGTTAAAGACTTCAAGCATGTTTGGTTTAAACTCTTGTTGGTTTAAACTCTTGGCTTGTGCATGTTGCAGGCTTTGCATGTGCCACATCCAGAATATTGCTCATACCCATTTTTAAATGAGCTAATTTGCTTATCCACATGAACTCAATTCAGATTATAAACATAAATCTTAACGACAAGTTACATCAATAAAGAAACACATTTTTACCCCACCTAAATATCTTCCTCTCTGTTATGCTGATATACTGAAATAAATTACTAAGCTATTTGGCCATTAGTATTATTATTATTATTAGCAATAAAACAGTTATGATTAGCACTAGCTGCAGTTCTAACAGAAAATATTTGTACTGACCTAGGAAAAAGCTATCTTAGTGGCAAAGTAAATGGTGTCCACCACACACTGTAGACAGTTGAACTAAAGCATTATTCACAGAGAATCACTTTTACATGAGGAGACATGTAATGGAATTATTATTACTGGTGTTTCTCAATGTAGGTGTACCAATATATCAAGACACAACAGACTGGGATGATCTGTATTACAGAGATGGATAATCTCACATGCAATCTCTTCATTACGCCACCTAATTCAAATGCATTTTTTAAACACTAGAGATCACAATCTAACTTACATACAGCAGAATATCATTAGTCACAATGTGCTACTGAAGTTTGAGGAACTGATTATTGAAGTTCAACAACTTTTGATTTTTCTATTCTCCAACACTAACTAAGCCTGCCAGATGAGTATGGCTGAGTGTATAGTAAGATTCCACCACCTTTTACTATAAAAATATTTCAAACCAATATTTGGAGACATCTTCACACACTCTGAAAAAGTAGAATGTTTAGGTGACGATGTGATCAAATTAAATCACAAATCCTAAATCACATTCTGCATTGTGACCCTACTAAAATAAATGAGTCCCAGTTTCTACAGTACATGTTTCTACATCCATATTGGCATCAGAAGAAATGTACATGATAAATCATGAACAATAATGACAGTAGAACATCTGATCTAAGCCACATGCATGGCATATGTATCCTGACGAAGACTTGACAGGTTTAGATTCACATTTTGCCTTCAGTCTCTGCCTGTTGACCTTTTTCCCGTAAATCTTAGTCGTTGTTCAGCTCTTTCTGGTTATGACGTTTTGTTTTGCAAATGTTCCATTTCAAACATGGTCCATCAGCAGCTGCTTGGTATATGATAGCATGGCTATACTGAGGCAAGAAATACACTCCTTTCAATTTCTCTTTTGTCTGCTTCTCTAGCTGATCCTAGAGACAGCCGTTCTTGTTTTTGTTCAGCAGATAGAAAAGGTCAGGGATTAGAAGCAAGAAACACCTGCTGGTCAACATAATAGACCAAATTTAGCTTTAAGAAATAAATAATAATAATAATATAATGAAACAAAAAATGAGGTAACAATATAATAATAACTTATAGATGGATTGGATAATTGATATATAGGTAGACTGATTCCAGATTTCAATATCTATCCAATTAGTCTATTTTTATATGTACACACACACAATGCAAAAGTAATACCACAACACATGTCTTGTTCTGTAATGCTCTGCACATCTCTATGCCAAAGTTAATTTTGACTTTACAATATTCTGGATAGAAAGCAAAGACTATATTATATTATATTATATGACTTCTTAATAATGACTTTTAACACTGGAATATGTCTATTCTGCCAAGGTTATTACAATACTGAGACTTCTCAGCCTTACCCATCTTGCAAAAAAATCAAGGAGAGATATAACTAATGATGCCAAAAAGAGTTATTTGTGGTGAAGCCACTTTTAAAGAACCTTTAAATTATTGACATGGTTGATATAGAGATCTATGAACTGAATTAATCTCCAAATACAGTAAATATTCCATATTAATTAATAAAACGTGTTTCAAGAACCATATGTCCAAGCTGTTTATATGTATATTTTTGAAAAGCTTGACAATTCAAAACTTGTATAAGCAATATGCAAAGTCTTTAATATCTGTGACTACACTACAGCAACATCTGTACAGTACTACAGCATCATCTGCTGGCCACCAGCAGTAGTCACCACCTTCACAAGAATACATATAAGATCACTGCAAAGCATTCTGTCCTACATCTTTAAGCCATTTTGCTGCTGTTAATAATTTTACTGCTGTGTAAGGAGCCAAACTGAGGAATCTGATTAAGTAGGCTAATGGATGACATATGAGAAGCCATGAGGGAAGAAAATAGTCAGATTTTCCCAATTTTCCTAACTGACAAAACAGATTTCACTTTGCAGGAGCCACCAACTATTTTGCTCACAGAGGCCATATGTGCACACTCATGAAAGTCATAATTTCCAGGAAAGCCTAAGCTAATGACGAAGACATGCCTGGAAATGAAAGCGTGCAAGATTGAGTTACAAAATAGTGTATAAACTAGACCTGGTTCACCTGGAAATACTTAAAACAGGTGCAAATATACAAACATATACCATATATACAGTCATGTAATAAACAAAGTACACTCTTTTAATTCTATAGTTTTACAGATCAGGACATAAAAACATATTCTACTATGTCATTATTTATTTAACAACAATGAAGTTAAAATGGAGAAGCCATGTGTGAAAAACCAAGTACCCCCCCCCAATAAATCAACAGCTTGTACAACTACAGTTAGCAGCAATTACTTGAAGTAATGATTTTCTGTGTGACTTTAACAGTCCCACGCATTGTTCTGGGGAAACTCTGGACAACTCTTCTTTACAATATTGATTCAGTTCATTGAGGTTTGTGGACATTCATTTACGCACAGCTCTCTTCAAGGTCTTACCACAGCACTTCAATTGGTTTGTGGTCTGGACTGGGCAATTACAACACCTTGATTTTTTTTTTCTTTTTAAGTCATTCTGTTGTAGAATTTCCCCTTTGATCTTATCTGTCAAAAGGACATTGTTCCAGGCGTCTTGTGGTTTGTTCAGATGCAAACTTAAGCCATGCTGCCATGTTCTTTTGATTTATTTAAATTTGGTTCATGATAGTGGGTTCATGATTAAATTTTCTCCAAATATGCTCTTCAATAAAAAGAATCTAGCCCCCAGCAATTAAAATAAATTACAAAGGTTGGTTTACAGATGTCAACAAAATATATCTTCTATCTTCACCAAATCTTAAATAAGTGAAAACATTCCTGTTTTATTTCTGCAGCATATATATTGCAAAATAATGTGTTTCTTGTATAAAAAATTTTTAAACAAAAAAAATCTTTACAATTTAAACACATGCAGCAATATGATCCACATACAGCACACTGTACCCCTGTATCTTAAATCCAAATCTCAACTGTTGAATGCTACTAAGGGAAGCTTTAGACAGTAAAAAAGTACTGCAAAACATACACACACACACACATACATACACACCTGCCCTGCTCAGCCAGCAGTGTTCCCTCATCCTTTAGCCTCTTACTCTTGGCTGCACAGTCCTCCAACAGCACCTCACGCCTGCGTTTGATTGCATGCAGCCAGTCAACCCCCTCCAATTCAGCATCATTATCCACCTTCTCTGACTCTGCCTCAAACTGCTGCACTGCTGCTTTAGAAACCTTCTCCCCAATCTTCCTCTTCCAGCCAAATGAGGCCATCCTGTCAAAGACAAATTCTGTTCTTGTTATCTCACGAGTAAGATAATAGGGAAAAACTAACACACAGATAAATAACATCTACTTGCAAAACATTTGCATACTCCTCATCAAATTACATGTTTTGTTGAGTTTCTAAATGAAAATATAAAACAAAGATCACCCCTACAGGGAAGAAATGAACATATTTTCTGCACGTTTGTGCATAAAAAATATGCTATATTAAATGGTCCAAACTTAGGTTTTTCCAAAATGTTGCATTCAGTTAATAAAGCATAAGTGTGCAAATGTGCAAGAGTTTATTCTCTGTAGAACATACATTCAAAAACATGTCATTTTACCAGTGGCATACTATTACACTCAACTGTAAGTTTATGAATGCCAATAAAAAAAGAACAGCAACATAATTAATGAATATACTGTAAATAAGACCATATATTCGTAAATTAATTATAGAATAACATAAGTTACATTGACTTGATGAATTGTTCATTATTACTATTATTAAAATAATATAAATTGTTTACTGAGCATGAGTGTATTTGAACATAATGTTATATAAAAGCAATGTCACTTGAGGCATTACAGTGATTTTGCCATGATTAAGAGGCATTGTTAGAAATACTGTAGTTTCTTGCTTTATTTATAAAACTTTAATTATAGGAAAATACTCATTGCTCAGTGATCATAAACAGCACACTATTTTGACATTATAAAAGTTGGGTTTCTTGTGGTAGACACACTTTTATCTGGAACCACTTACTTAATGGCTTAGGTTTAATACAAAAGAGGTTATTACTTGGGTGGGCTTAGCTTGTATGTCAGGTCATATATAGCTATTAAATCCAGTTTTATTAACTTAGCATATGTTGTTGGTGCACGTTTTGTTCAAGAGAAAGCACAGACCATGATACAATATATCACAGAAGGCCATTATTATCCAGTCCCACCATGCTACGTGCAGTGAGTCTTACTGGGGTCTTCTTTAGCATTATAATGTATAACTTAAAAACATTTTCGCAAAGCAGCTTCACCTAAATGATCAAAACAGATCAACAGTTGCTGCCTCTACTGGTACGTATTTTTAAAACAATATTCGTGTTGGCTTAGTTCAAATGCTAAATAACGTTAACTGACCTAAACACTAAGAGGCTGATTGTCTTGGTTTGAGTCTCGCTGGATGATTATCAGCCTCTTGCTGAATGTAAATTTCAGCTGTTTATATAACGTTTGCCCTGCTTATGTGGGCAGCGCTTAACATTCCTCTTACCCTCGCAGCTAATTAAGCTTAGCGATTTTCTATATTAAGCTAAAAGAGAGTTAAACAAGTATACGTTCACAATATTATCTAACTCAAGCAGCTAAATAACCTAATATCGACTTAAAGTCCACTAACTTACGTTATGCTGAGAACCACAACTGAACAGCGCCATAGATTGACCCGGAAGTGTATACAAGTAAACAAACCCTCTTAAAGGTACACGACCAAAACAAATAGAAAAACTTATCAGTGTGTCTCCAAAAAGAGACCATCGTGAAAGTTAATTTGTATTCATAATTTTAGACAAATGGACAACGTGTTATATTTATATTAATAGCATGTAAACTGGCATGTTGCAAGCTTTTTTTTTGTTTTACCAAAATTCATAAACCAAGAATAATTATAAAATCATAAAAATAAATCAAGTATATTTGTCACATACACAATCATACATGGTACAACTGGAATTGAAATGCTTTTGTGACTGCTCGTTCACATTTGAGAAGAAGTGGGGATTGTGGGGAATATATTCAAGATAAGAATAAAGGGCACTAAATATTTATAATATATAATAACAATAAGGCCAAGTAAAAAAAAAAAAGAATTGGTGATCATCCCCGCCCGACCCTTTAAAAAGCACCCGACCTTTTTTTTTTTTTTTTTTTTTTTAACATAAAAAAACGCGCCAAACACCCTAGTCTGGCCTAGAATCATTCAAATTTCGCATGCTTCTAATGACGTGATCCCAAATCAATTCTGCACATGTGCAGTGCACTTCACTGTCAATACCAATGGCCGGTCGTTTTTGTGATGCAAATCATGGCTTTTGTAGTGGCCAGCATCGTAAAAACACTGCAGTCGGCCAATAAAATTCGTTTCATTTCCCTGTTATCTAACGAAATAAAATACAATGGATAATTTTTGCTTTAGTACACACTGAAATTAAACTGTAATATATTATAATAATTATCATCACAGCGTGCGCGCAGACTCTCACACAGAGAAGCAGACGGAGGGCCGTTTGTATAAATAAGACAGAATAACTTTACCAGAGACCGAAATAAACAATTACTTGTTTAGTTTTGAAATAAAAGTATCAAGTGTGTGTGTCTTTCTGTGAAACTGGCGCTGTGTTTTGCTAACGAATATTTTCCTGGCTTTGTCCTGAATATGTAAATCACTCAAGAAAAACATGATCTATGTTTAACCTGGTTTATTTAAGTTATCAACATCTTTTATATATTCACTACATACTGTAGCATCATAGAAGAGAATAAAGAAAAAGGATGAGATATTTACTTACAGAATGTTCTTTTTACTGCTCTTTTAGCAAAAACAAAAGTGCAGTAGCAAATGCTCACTGCTTTACAACATGAAAGTACGACCAGACTAACTAAATGGACTAAGACACACATTAACGGTAACTTAACTAAAACACACTAAAATAACTCATAGAGACTAGACTACAACTAACAATCATTACACATACAAAACTCCCCTCTTAAAGACGCCAAATAATTACAAAATAGACCCCATAAATACACAAGAGAACTTTATGCAAATACGGTATGACATGCAGCCATCTGATTGGCCGACATCCCCAAGAGCCGCCACAAAAAAAAAAAAAAAAAAAACACCTCCCCCCCGACCCAAAATTTTGGTGAAAAAGGATGATCACCAATTTTTTTTTTTACTTGGCC
>BRDA01001460.1:8203-18851 GCA_036984385.1 Crenuchus spilurus | reverse complement strand
GCTTTGAGAAGGCAGCAGTGCTGGTCATGTGCCATTGTTTACAAGCTTCACTTCCACACAACATGGCGGCTCCATGACGTCGCGCCGGCCTCAGTACTAGCGAATAGGCAGTGTCCTATCCAGTAATATAGATCATTGGTCAGAGGTGTCCATGGATTTGCACTGAAATACAGTATAAACACATTTTACCGTCTAAATATGTTTATTTATTTATATATTTAATTATGCACAATTTAGAACACTTTCAGAATATAATGCAAATAAACCAGACGATCACATTGACTATGACAAAAAATGTCAGCATAGTGATTGAAATTATATTGTATGTTTTAAGATATTCTGCTTACTGAGCTCAGAATCTCATACAGTCACAGAAACCCTTTAGGACAGGGGTGTCCAAACTTTTTTCACTGAGGGCCATTTACTAGAAATGAGGTATATAGCCTTAACTTTAATGTATTAAAGTTAGAAAAATCAATTAAAAGTGGTCAAATATGTTATATTGTTTAATATAATTAAAGCCAAATCTGCCTTCATCACAGCTTTCCTAAAATGGATCTTTACTGATTTATTCAGAAAAAGCTTTGGTAGCTCATTCTCAGAACAGCAGCCTCAGATTTCTTCTACAGAAGATTTACAGCACAGAGAAAAAACAATAAAGGGGTAAATGGACGGGTACATTTCAAGCTTGTTATTTAAGTTATTAGGCTTAGCAGCACACCTATTAACGTTCGTTTGAAATGGTTCTCAACATGAACAGACTGAACTGGACGTAATAACAGGAGTGCATATAATTTTAGTAAATTATTCTGGTGAGTATCAGCTGCGCTGGGTATGTAAATTGATGCTGATCCGACGCCAATCCTGCCAAAAATCCGGACAAATGTCACTAGATCAAGGAGCAAATCTGCATCAGATGCACTCACTTTCTACCTTTCGCTTCTTTGGTTCTGCCATGTTTATTAACGTGGGGTACATTTCTTCTGTGATTGTTTTTTTTGGTGGAGCTATTCTATTCTATTTACAAAATTTCTTGCAGGCCAGTTTAAAATGGACGCAGTTGGCCATAGTTTGGACACCCCTGCTTTAGGATGTCACCTCAAACCAACAATGCAGTAGTAAGATTATGATCATTTTGCTGCAAACTCCACATACATCATAAGTTATTGGATTATTAAATGCATGTAAACACACTAACTGTCGTGACAAATAGCACCATTCTGATGTTTTTGTGCGGGCACCGCCAGGATTACCTATACCACTGTATATATAACAGTGTTATGCTATTTCATATAGATTCATGTACATACAAATATGTAACATTAGATTTTTACATTTCATATGCATTATGTTTGCCTATCTGCTGCATTTCCTGGACATCAGTGATAAAAATCAGAGTAATTTGAGTAAATTTACAGAGTAAATTGTGTTGTGTTCAGCATTGTTTCAGGTGTAGTCAAGTTAGGTTACACTTTAGTCCCGTCCTAACAGTAACCTGATTGGTTGGTCTTTAGCACTAATGTATGTGATGATGTGATATGTTATTTCTCATACATTTACATGGACATTGTGTACATGGTGAACATTATGATTTTATTATGTAAATAGTATATACATTAACGTAGATTCTCCAAAACAACTCAAAGTTTGATCTGTTTCTCATGGACCTCACCTCATAGTGAAAAACCTTTAAACTTATAAAAAGTAAAAAAGCTTCAAAACTATTACAGTTTATGATAATGTTATAAATGCTCAATGAAAACTATTATTGTGTATGTGTATAGTGGTGCTTGAAGGTTTGTGAACCCTTTAGAATGTTCTATATTTCTGCATAAATATGACCTAAAACATCATGAGATGTTCACACAAGTCCTAAAAGTAGATAAAGAGAACCCAGTTAAACAAATGAGACACAAATATTAGACTTGCTCATTTATTTATTGAGGAAAATGATCCAATATGACATATTTGTGAGAGACAAAAGTATGTGAACCTCTAGGATTAACAGTTAATTTGAAGGTGAAATTAGAGTCAGGTGTTTTCAATCAATGGGATGACAATCAGGTGTGAGTGGGCACCTGTTTTATTTAAATAACAGAGATCTATCAAAGTCTGCACTTCACAACAAATGTTTGTGGAAGTTTATCACAAAGGAGATTTCTGAGGAGCTCAGAAAAAGAGTTGTTGATGCTCATCAGGCTGGAAAAAGTTACAAAACCATCTCTAAAGAGTTTGGACTCCACCAATCCACAATCAGACAGATTGTTTACAAATGGAGAAAATTTAAGTCCACTGTTACCTCCTCAGGAGTGTCGACCAACTAAGATCACACCACGAGCAAGGCGTGTAATAGACAGCGAGGTCACAAAGGACCGCAGGGTAACTTCTAAACAACTGAAGGCCTCTCTCACATTGGCTAATGTTAATGTTCATGAGTCCACCATCAGGAGAACACTGAACAGAGGTGTCAAGTAATGAAGTACAAATGCTTTGTTACTATACTTAGGTAGAAATTTTGGTTATCTGTACTTTACTGGAGTAATTAATTTTTTACTTCTACTTATTTACATTATCATACAATTATCGGTACTTTCTACTCCTTACATTTTAAAAACAGCCTCGTTATTTCTACGTATTTCATTTCGGTTTGTCATCAATTAAAAAACATCCAGAAAGAGTGAATGTGACTGTGGTTGGATGATAAGTATAAACATACACCATTCTGATACCCTATTGGTAAGCGATCCATCACACCTGCACGTCATGTGTGTCATCACTCTACAGTAAGCTCAGTACTGCACATATATGGTCCACTAATATATTTGAAATGACTCAAATGTTTTCATTTTCAAGGGACAGATATGCAGCTGAAACAGGCAGCCAGTACATCCCAAAAAAATGTCAACATTACTATTTTAATATAACATTATAGTCATTACGACTTTTAGAAAAAATGTATTTTGGGGGTGGGGAGTGGTGTAGTGCACTATATGCCCCTGTGGCACAGCCTAAGTTTTGGCATTTGTTTTCCTTACATGACTTTTACTTTTATACTTTAAGTAGTTTTGAAACCAGAACTTTTGTACTTTTACTTGAGTAAAAAGCTTAAGTTGATGCTTCAACTTCTATAAAAGTCTTTTTAAACACCAGTATCTGTACTTCTACCTGAGTAATGAATGTGAACATTTTTGACACCTTTGACACTGAACATCAATGGTGTGCATGACAGGGTTGTAAGGAGAAAGTCACTGCTCTCCAAAAAGAACATTACTGCTAATCTGCAATTTGCTAAAGATCACATGGACAAGCCAAAAGACTATTGGAAGAATGTTTTGTGGACGGATGAGACCAAAACAGAAATTTTGATTTAAATGAAAAGCGTTATGTGTGGAGAAATGAAAACACTGCATTCCAGCATAAGAACCTTATCTCATCTGTGTGAAACATGGTGGTGGTAGTATCAGGTTTGGGCCTGTTTTGCTGCATCTGGGTCAGGACGGCTTGTCATCACTGATGGAACAATAAATTGTGAATTATATCAGAGAATTCTAAAGAAAATGTCAGGACATCTATCCATGAACTGAATCTCAAGAGAAGGTGGGTCATGCAGCAAGACAACAAGAACACACAAGAACAGTTACCGGAAAGGGGGGGGGGGGTTTCACACCAGATACTGAAATCAAAGGTTCTCATACATGTCTCACAAATATGTCATATTGGATCATTTTCCTCAATAAATAAATGAGCAAGTCTAATATTTGTGTCTCATTTGTTTAACTGGGTTCTCTTTATCTACTTTTAGGACTTCTGATGATGTTTTAGGTCATATTTTGCAGACATATAGAACACTGTAAAGGGTTCACAAACTTACAGGCATCACTGTAAATGTATATACATTTATACACTTAAACAAATATTGTATTGTCTCTCTGAATTAATCTTGTGAAGACTCAAATATGTCTGTCATCCTGAATGTTCACATTGTGAATAAAAAATATTGAAAATTAAAAATTACTTTTCCAAAGCGTTGCCCTCAGGCTACTTCAGTTAATTGTAGACTCTAAAACAAACAATTGAGGGCGCTCTTAGCATGATAAATAAAAAAAGGCTCCACTCTGCTTACTGTGCAACCTTGGGAGTTTTGGGAGAGTTCACACAAAGAGCTCCACAAATGACCTTAAGGAACCTTTGTAACACTTTTGAAACGGCTTTGTATGTCCATAAATTAGCTGCTGGTCTAGAATTATGAAGGTAGTATTATGAAAATACACTGCATTTAGGGGGGGAAATATGCAACTTGACCATTTTTTACAAAAACACATTTGAACATCAGAGATTACAGCAGTCAGACAGATCATTAACAGGACATCATCAGTCACCTCATTTGTTCTTTCATTTACCACTTGCAATGATGTGTGTGAGTGAGAGAGAGAGAGAGAGATAAGACATATTAGGCTTAGTCAGATGTCATTAAAAGAAAAAGTAAAAGTGAAAGAGAGTATTAAGGGATTTTCCAAGGTGCAGTAATGCAAAGTCATTTGTACATACACACAACAAAGCTTTATAAACCAAACACTTTGTCATTATTTAGAAAGCTAGAATTAAACTAATACAATGATGTGTCTGTTACTATCTTTTTTAATTCCAGTAATGTAGAATATAATAGTTTTCTGTTTTATAATAGTTAATAGTTTTATAATAGTATTCTGGTAGAATATAATGTTTGTACCAAAATATGTCATCAACATATAATCAGTTTATAAAATGAGAAGATATCAAATGTATGGATTCATTACAGTAAAGTCTATATTTTGTGGGCTTATATTCCTCATGTAATGTCTATTCCTAGTATTAAACCAGAGCATGTATGTGAAATTGTGGAAAAGATGAAAGAATATGCTTCCATAGACCAGATACTGTATACCAGCTTTGCCCTGATCAACCATTTTGTTGGTGACAAAGAAGTGGTTGAATCATAAGATGGCAGAATATTCAGCCAAGCAGGTCTGGCAACTTTGGTATTTCTGAAACTGGCATTCACTTTTTAGTAGGAGCAATAATAACCTACAGCTTTTTTAAAACATGAAAACATTTATAGTCATCCTGGATTGTTTTTTTTTTTCATTTATTTACATGTCACAAAAAACTTTTGTTTATATTACATAAAAATAATTTTTGCAATAAGTGCATTTTATGTATAGAAGAACATTAATGTCTGAAATACATACAAACAATTCACATACATACAGAACAAGCAAATACCTCATCAGGATTTTAAAAACTAAAACAACTTACAGTGACATGGCTAGTGCTAGCTTTTATTTAGTTCCACCTATTTCCTTATGCAGAAATAGTCTTACTCAACACACTTTATCAAGCTGAATGATACTGGAAATAAATGTTGTATTTACATGCTATTATTTGTTAAACTTGATTTTGAATTACAGTACCAGTCACAAGTTTGGACACACCATGTTTTTATAAATTTTTCTCCTACACTGTAAATAAACACTGAAGTCATCCAGACTCTGAGTGAACACATAATGAGTCATGTAGTAACTATAACTATGACAAATATAAGAGAAATTGTGTACAATGTTGTATGTATTGCAACCTGTGTTATTATTACAAACTGGTGAGATGTCTCAGATTGATCATTTTTAGTTTTGCACCTTAACTTAGGTTAGGAGAATCTTTAGTAAATACTTTCTCTTTCAGGTTATAGTAATGTCCTTTCTTCTCCATCAGTTCCTGGTGAGTGCCTTGTTCCAGAACTGTCCCCTGGTCAATCAAAATGATCTGGTCTGCCCTCTCAATGGTCTTCAGTCTGTGAGCAATCACCAGTAAGGTCTGGTTGGGACAGTTGGCCAGGGCCTCTTGAACCTAAAAGTAAAATGTTCTGAAGATTTATTACAAGGCCTTTGAAATTGTTGCACAAAGAATATGGTTTAAGTTCTTGTACATTGCATGCATGTGTACTGTATGTCATTATTTTTGGATTTACCACTTGTTCACTTTCAGCGTCCAGAAAGCTGGTGATCTCATCCAGTAAGAGAACCTGTGGTTGTCTGATGAGAGCTCGGGCGATGGCTATGCGCTGCTTCTGACTACTACCAAGAAGGCTTCCTCGTTCACCTACATCTGATAAACATCAGAATAATGTATTTTATTAACTTATTTTTGTCTTTTCATGATATATTTGCCAGGAGAGTAATCTAAAGACTGCACAAAAACCCTGTGACTCTAAATTTAGAGTAGATGAGATGAAACTTTTTGCCAAAGTGATTTAACAACAGAATTTAACCTCCACATGTAACCCATCTGTGCAGTTAAACACACACACTAGTGAACACACTAGGCTGTGAGAACATGTGCCCGAAGTGGTAGGCAGCCCTATTCACAGCGCCCGGGGAGCAGTTAGGGGTTAGCTGCCTTGCTCAAGGGCACTTCAGTCATGACCTGCATAGGGATCAAACCAGTGACCTTCCACAGTGACCACGACTGCCCAGTCAAAATCCTGTGATTAACTGTAGTCTTCTGGCAAATTCTGCACTTGCTTACTTAATTGTCAGATAAGGCATTCAAACTCTGAGTCTGTGTACCTGTGTCATAAGTCTTCTGTAGCTGGCAGATGAAGTCATGAGCGTTGGCTTTACGTGCTGCCTCTTGAACACTCTCTAATGAGCAGTCAGGTAAGCCGTAGGCAATATTGTCATATATGGTACCGTTGAACAGAACTGGCTCTTGGCCCACTACAGCGATCTGTAAGTTAAAGATGAATATAATAATTGTGATTAAAATGCATTTCATCAATGAGTTTCTAACAGTGATATGAAGCATTTTAGCCCCATGAGCATTATGTCTTTTAAGAGAAAACATGTCAAAAACAGGAGGATTACTAATGTGCAGGTCACGAGCATATTTGTTCAGTTACTACTAAAATAGTTACACTGTTCTGTTAAGTAAATTTGACATGAATTTGGCAAATCTCAAAACAAATTCCATATCTTCTCTCTCCTGTATCTTAAAATGATAAAATGTACATTAAAGTGCAAAATGTCCACAATGACACAACTGTATGTTTAAAAAGGATTTAATGATGCACTCCAGTCTTGCCTTTCTGTGTAGGTAATTGTGCTGGTAGTTCTCTAGAGGCTGTCCGTCTAGTAAGATCTGTCCTTGCTGAGGCTGGTAGAACCTCTGTAGTAAACTCACACAAGTACTCTTCCCCCCACCAGATATCCCAACCAGGGCAGTCATTTGTCCTGGCTTCAGCTCAAGACAGAAGTCCTGAAATAATCACATTCCTGGAGTTGGTTTGAAATATTTAATTAATTTTTTTATTATTCAGTGAAATCTCGGTTATCGTTTGCCCTGGTTATCGTACAATTCAGTTATCATTGACATTTTTCGAGGAAATTTGGTCCTGGTTATTGTTCATCCACCTTGTTTTCGTAGGTGTGCCCACATGACTTGCCGCTAATTTCACAAAAACAAAGCATCCACCCATGCGTTCATCGTTCATTCTGGATTTGTTTTTCTGGCTTTGTTTTTCATTTTCTCTCTGGCTTTGTATCTTTGCTTCTTTCATTGAAAACACTTAAAAACTAAAACACATCACACTAAAGTGATGGCATGCAGCACTACTGCATGTGAAAACAAATAGCGGCTGAGACCCCGAAAACAGGTGTACAAAACAAAGGCTGTGGCTGGACCACACCAGCACTCTCTAAAACAGAGCGTAAACCTGTAAGAGTGATGTTATATGTTCATTTATCCATTTCATTAGTCTTTTGTGTTTATTTCTCATTGTGTTCTGTATGTAACACTATAGTTATTCTATATAAAATGTGTTTTTGTTCATATTTTGGAGTGTCTGGAACAAATTAATAGGATTTATATTATTTCTTATGGGACATATTGCTTCAGTTATCGTTCACTTCGGTTATCATCAGACACTTCAGAACAGATTAATGATGAAAACCAAGGTTCCACTGAACTTCATTCATTTTTTCATTATAATACATAGACAGAGAAAATAATATACAGACACTGTTTTCATTTCAAACTTTGTTTTCATTGTCATTACCTGATTTAGAGTGTTTCTAAAAAAGCACACTTGTCAATGATATAAGAATTACCTCCAAAACATTACGATCAGGCCGTGTTGGATAGGAGAAGGTGAGCTTCTGAAAGCACACATGCCCTTTCAGCTTCTGTGGTTCCAGAGTCCCATCAGTTCTCACTTCAGGCTTGCGGTCCAGGTACTCAAACACCTTCCCCGCTGCACCCACACAGTTCAGCATATCTCCAAATATGTAAATCAGTGTCTGAGAGGGATATAACAAAGATTTCACTGTGTTTTTCAGGGGTTGCAGCTTTGATTTCAGAAGTTTCTCGTTTTAAACTATAATCAAAGGTAGACATACACTAATGTTATGACCCAGGTCTGACTGGTAAAGGATGAATGAGACCAGATTCCCTGTGCTCATCTGTCCATTCTGGATAAACAGTCTGCCATAGTGTAGCATAGCCACATTCACTGCCAGCTCCTTCACCTGCAAGTGACAGAGACAGAATGGAAACACAGTTCACATAAAAGTATATTCTACAATGTATTTTTACTCAGAAACTAGAACAGCATAACAACATATGGTATGTACTTGAAAATAAATAAAATATTCTGTTGCAGAAGAAACATCTCAGAAATGAGTCTTTATTCAGAAAACTTAAATAAACAGTGACTGTCATACTCACCCGTCTAACCAGCAGGTACACTGCCCTGACTGTATCTCGCCGAGTCTTTAGTTTATGGGTATCCATCAGTCGGTTATCATAACGATGTGATTCACCCTGTCTTGCGTTGAAGCTCTTTACTGTCCTGATGCCTGATACTGTCTCACCTGCAGCATCGTTGGCTTTTGCTATAGAGTCCTGTATCTCCTTGGAGAGCCTCTAAAATATGCATATATGGAAATTTATTATAGTGATGACATCACATACTGTATGTCTCAAAAATGTCTTTAGTGATGTCAATTTTGAGTGTTACAGGGTGTTGCTATATTTAGTATATAATGAAGTTAATATTTACTGTATAAAATGTCATAAAAACTTTTGTATTTAATTAACCTAATATCTCAAAGAAAATAACAAAACAATACACTTATTCTATAATATTTGATGTGATTGCTTAATAAAAGGAATCTGAGACCACTCCTTCATCCAGAATATCTCCAGATCTTATATCCTCTTATATAATCTCCTCTTCACTTGTCACCAGTTATCCAAATGTTTGATTCTGTAGTCACTAAACACAACTTGGATTTTAATAAACATTTTGGATAACTATCCTACTGGGAAATCCAATCACAACCCATATTGTGTTTTAGCAGAAGCAATCATATGTTATATTAAAACCTATATAGCATATAAAGTGAGGAAAATAAGTATTTGAACACCCTGCGAATTTGCAAGTTCTTCCACTTAGAAATCATGGAGGGGTCTGGAATGTTCATCTTAGCAGTAACACAAATAAATGATTAAAAAATCATACATTGTGATTTCCGGGTTTTTTCTTTTAGATTATGTCTCTCACAGTGGACATGCACCTAAGATGAACATTTCAGACCCCTCCATGATTTCTAAGTGGGAAAACTTGTAAATTCGCAGGGCGTTCAAATACTTATTTTCCTCACTGTAGCATGCCAGGCTTTTACATTTGTGTTTATGGACTTGGCATCAAACATTTTACATTCTCATATTTTCAGTGTGACATTGAGATAGTTAAACATAAAGACATCTTTTGTGGCATTTTAACACTTCTAAACCAGCCATGTGTATACCAACATATCCAGTGTACCAGTAATTATAGTGCTGACTGTAAGATGTCTTCACATTTATCACAGCACAATTAGATATACTGGTAAGTAAATATAATTTACTGGAACCTCGGTTATTGTACAGTTCGGTTAATGGCGACTTTTTCAAGGAAATGTTGTCACAATTATTGTTCATCCACCCTGTTTTCATCAGTGTGTCCATGTTACCCGTCCCTAATTTTGTGAAAGCAAAGCATCCACCCACTTGTTCATCACTTACCCACGCATTCAATCTGGCTTTGTTTATTTCTATTTCTCTGGTTTTGCTTATTGTTGTTTCTCTGACTTTGTTTCTTGTTTTCTTTCTGGCTTTGTTTCTCATTGTTTCTCTGGCTTTGTTTCTCATTGTTTCTCTGGCTTTGTTTCTTGCTGTCTTTCTGGCTTTGTTTCTCTGGCTTATTTTCTCAGTGTTTCTCTGGCTTTGTTTCTTGTTGTCTTTCTGGCTTTGTTTCTTGTTGTCTTTCTGGCTTTATTTGTCATTGTTTCTCTGGCTTTGTTTCTTGTTGTCTTTCTGGCTTTGTTTCTCATTGTTTCTCTGGCTTTGTTTCTCTGGCTTTGTTTCTCATTGTTTCTCTGGCTTTGTTTCTCATTGTTGCTCTGGCTTTGTTTCTCATTGTTGCTCTGGCTTTGTTTCTCATTGTTGCTCTGGCTTTGTTTCTCATTGTTTCTCTAGCTTTGTCATTGTTTCTATGGCTTATTTTCTCAGTGTTTCTCTGGCTTTGTTTCTTGTTGTCTTTCTGGCTTTGTTTCTCGTTGTCTTTCTGGCTTTG
>BRDA01001459.1:19496-42675 GCA_036984385.1 Crenuchus spilurus | reverse complement strand
GAAAAGAACACAGTACCTACAGTCAAATATGGTGGAGGTTCAAAGATGTTTTGGGATTGTTTTGCTGCCTCTGGAACTGGGTGCCTTGACTGTGTACAATGCATCATGAAATCTGAAGATTACCAAAGGATTTTGTGTCGCAATGTAGGGCCCAGTGTCAGAAAGCTGGGTTTGCGTCCTAGGTTATGGGTCTTCCAGCAGGACAATGACCCCAAACATACTTCAAAAAGCACCCAGAAATGGATGGAAACAAAGTGCTGGAGAGTTCTAAAAGTGGCCAGCAATGAGTCCGGATCTAAATCCCATTGAACAACTATGGAGAGATCTTAAAATTGCTGTTGGGAGAAGGCACCCTTCAAATATGAGAGACTTGGAGCAGTTTGCCAAAGAAGAGTGGTCCAAAATTCCAGCTGAGTGGTGTAAGAAGCTTGTTGATGGTTATAGGAAGCGATTGATTTCGGTTATTCTTTCCACAGGGTGTGCAAACAAATATTAAGTTGAGGGTGCCAATAATTTTTTCCGGCCCATTTTTGGAGTTTTGTGTGAAATTAGGTCAAATTTGCCTTTTTTCCTGTTTTTGTGTTGCAATACACACAAAGGAAATAAACATGTGTATAACAAAACATGTGGAATTGCAATAATGTTCTGGGAGACATACTTCATTTTCTGGAAAAAATTCAGGGGTGCCAACACTTTCGGCCATGACTGTATATAATATACATATTGGTATGATTGTACTGATATTATTAACACTGTTCTAGAAGGTTCCACAATTAGCAGTTTAACTGGTAACATATGAGGTTATCAAGGTTGAGTATAAAAGAGGCATCACACAAAGGCCAAGTCTTTGTGAGCAAGGATGGGTCATGGTTTAACACTTTGAGAGAATTGTCAAATCTATTCAAAGACGATATTTATCAACAGATTGGACCTTAAAAAAAGCACAGAATGCTTTTAAAAAATGTTTTTTAATATAAAAAGACAAACGTACTCAGTGGAGGCTTTTTAAAGATTGACAGGTTGCAAATCTGAACTGATAAAGGGGCAGCCGTGGTCTGGTGGTTGTGAATCTGGTCTTGTGAGCGGAAGGTCACTGGTTTGATCTCTGGGTTGGTCATGACTGCAGTGCCCTTGAGCAATCACCTAACCCCCAATTGCTCCTGTTGATGGAGCTGCTCACTGCTTCAGGCACATGTTCACAGCCGTGTGTGTGTGTGTGTTTCACTGCAGGAGCAGTTACATGCAGAGCCCAAGTTCCGTTGTGTGCACATGACATTGACAAAATATTCTAATTTTTTAAAATCTTGTTTTCATGGATTTTATGAGCTGGAAGCCCAAATTATGTTAAAATAAACAAATAAATACTTGAAATTGTTTAAATTGTGTGCTCTGAATCTATAATCTATGTAAGTTTAACTTTTTGAATGGAATTATGGAAATTAATCTACTTTTCCATGATATTCAAATTTTTTGGAAAGGATCTCTCTCTCTCTCTCTCTCTCTAAATAATAATAAATAATATACATATACACAACTATTAAAATGCAAGTCTGGTGGTTCCTTTTTTGGGGTTTTTTTGGTGGTGTTGGCAGGTCCTGCTCCATTGTGTGACTTTGGCCTCTTGCCAATCCCACCTTCCTTCTATTACAGATGCATTTATATGACCTTTACATCAAATGTAAATAATTATATCTCCATTTTCACTTTTTCATGGTCTGTCAACATCAACCAAAACACAGCATAGGGGTACAAGCCAGCATTTTGTAAGGAAGCAATGTTCAGCATGACTTTGGTTTTTATGCCGTGACGTCTTGACACAGCCTTGTTATTGGCAACTCGCAAAGGTTAAAATGCTGTCTTTTCTCTTTTGTTTACATATTTGTGAGAGAGCAGATCATATTTTACATGGGTTTTATTTATTTAATGTTTAGTCCAAAAGCAGTATGTCTTAAAATGTACTGTAGTGTTTGGATGTATTGTGCAGTATTTTAATGAAAGGGTAAAATAAAAGTCCATTATGGATGACCATGAAACATTTAGGAAGTGAGGAAATCCACTTTGTAGTTCTTCATTGTCACTTGACTGCTTTCTGTGGTGTGGAAATCCCTTCATATTCAGATCACACCTGCGAACCAAAGCCCGGAATGTCCCAAAATGCACTGCAGCAGAACTTTCAGAAAGGATCTTCTTAGAAAGTGAAAGAACGGTACAGGAAAGGCCTGTGGACTTTTTTTTTTTTTTGCCAGTCAGCTGAAAGGAGTAGGCGAAAGTTCAAGCTGAGATAAAACCTGGCTGAGTCAGTTTTGGTCACAGTGAACCTGCTCTTTCAATCACAAGCTTGTTGGCATCTTTAAGTGACATTTTCAGCACACGTGTATAACAATGCATAACATAACAATGCTGATTGCCTTGTTTTTCTATCACACAGGAAGCTTTGCTCCATTTTATTGAATATTTACAGCAGTTAAGCTGTAAGACTTTTTGCTTTACACACATGTTCAAAGTCTCTTGTGCATGCTGTGCTTTGGGGTCAATTCTTTGTTTTTCCCATCAGATGACAGCTGAGTAAACAGCAGGGTAATAAGTGGACGTGCACACATGCTGCAGAGGTGAAGAGGAAATTGATAACTTTTTTGGAATAGCATTGAGAAATGTGTGCATGTGCCTGACCTCAGACAAAACCTTC
Organism: Crenuchus spilurus; assembly: GCA_036984385.1. NCBI lineage: Eukaryota > Metazoa > Chordata > Actinopteri > Characiformes > Crenuchidae > Crenuchus > Crenuchus spilurus. The sequence continues at coordinate 39,989 of BRDA01001459.1, read as the reverse complement.
ACCTTTATCCAACTCATCATTCAGAAGACCTCTATGAAGTGTTGCCTAGATGACGCTTCCCTCATAGCCACCCTGGACTGCACTGTAAATAAATAAATGCTAGCCCAACTTAAAAATTTCATGTCAACTTATTTCCTGAGCTTGCAGTTGCCAGAGTTCATCCAACTCAAACTTCTCAGTTGAGTCAAAAGTGGTTTTGCGGCCCCTCGGCAAAATACAGGAGTGGATACATTAGATCCTTATTTTTGTATTTTTTTTGTTGTTTTGTTGTTTTATTTGTTTATCAGAACAGCAATACTTTATTGATCCCAGAGGGAAATTACGATCATAACAGTTGCAAGCCCTGAATATAAAAACAAAAGAATAAAAAACAAAAATAAATAAAAAAATCTCATTTATCACAGTGTATAATATCTACAAGTGGCCATGCCTATGGAAATACTATTAAATTATTGTTGTTTTTGCACGTATGAAAACATGGTATCGGTGCTATGGCAGTAATAATTGCACTTGTTGATTGGTCTGGCATAGTACGGTCACTGACATACGGTCTCTAGTGGGCAGACTAGCAAGATAGTTACGTTAATATTAGTGCAGGTCAAAGTGAAACATTTCTCTCCTAATAATAATAATAATAATAACAACAATAATAATATAATACGAGTTTGGCAGTAATAATTGCCAGCATCCTTCTCTCCGACACTGCCATCAGCAAGTCCAGCTTCTCTCCCAACACTTCCCCAGCCTTACGGATAAGTTTGTTGAGTTTCTTTGCATCTGCCACCCTCATCCTGCTGCCTGTGCACACCACAGTATAGAGGATAGCACTAGACACCACAGACTCATAGAAGATCCTAAGCATAGACCTGCAGATGTTGAAGGACCTCAGACGCCTCAGAAAATAGAGATGACTTTGGCCCTTTGTGTTCCTAGCCCATTCCAGTTTCAGTATACACTCTGAGATGTTTGTACTTCTCAATATTTTGTTTTTAGATTCATTTCAGAAGGGTGAGGTTGGTAAATGTTGCCACGTTTAGCTCAGTTTTGGTGTCTCCCAGTCATTGACTCTTATTACAGCTGTTTGCTGTGTACAAGGCATTGTGGGACATAGGAATATAGTGGATACACTAGTACTGGAGATACAGTAACTTGCAAAATTATTAATTCCCCCATTGAACTTTTTCACATTTTGTCACCTTACAACCACAAACTTAAATGTATTTTATTGAGATTTTAAGTGATAGACCAACACAAAGTAGCACATAATTGTGAAGTGGAATGAAAATACATAGTTTTCAAAATTTTTATCAAATAAAAATCTTAAAAGTGTGACGTGCAAAAGTATTCAACCCCTGTACTCTGATACCTCTAAACAAAATCCAGTGCAATCAATTACCTTCAGAAGTCACTTAATTAGTTAATAGAGTCCAGCTGTGTGTAATTTAGTCTCAGTATAAATACACCTGTTCTGTGAAGGCCTCAGTGGTTTGTTAGAGAACACTAGTGAACAAACAGCATCATGAAGACCAAGGAACTCACCAGACAGGTCAGAGATAAAGTTTAAAGCAGGGTTAGGTTATAATACACATCTCAAGCTTTGAGCATCCCAAGGAGCACTGTTCATCATCCAGAAATGGAAAAAGAATTCTACAACTGCAAACCTACCAAGACATGGCCGTCCACCTAAACTGACAGATCGAGCAAAGAGAGCACTGGTCAGAGACGCAGCCAAGAGGCTCATGGTCACTCTGGAGGAGCTGCAGAAATCCACAGCTCAGGTGGGAGAATCTGTACACAGGACAACTATAAGTCATGCATGTAGGGACACGGCAACCATGTGGAAGAAGGTGCTCTGGTCAGATGAGACCAAAGTTGAACTTTTTGGCCTAAATGCAAAGCGCTGTGTGTGGTGGCAACATAACAGTGCTCATCACCCTGAACACGCCATCCCCACTGTGAAACATGGTGGTGGCAGCATCATGCTGTGGGGATGCTTTTCTTCAGCAGGGACAGGGAAGCTGGTCAGAGATGATGGGAAGATGGATGGAGCTAAATTCAGGGCAATCCTGGAAGAAAACCTGATGGAGGCTGCAAAAGACTTGAGACTGTGAAGGAAATTCACCTTCCAGCAAGACAATGACCCTAAACATACACCCAGAGCTACAGTGGAATGGTTTAGATCAAAGAATGTTTGTTAGAATGGCCCAGTCAAAGTCCTGACCTAAATCCCATTGAGCATCTGTGGCAAGACATGAACATTGCTGTTCACAGACTCTCTCAATCCAGTCTGGCTGAGCTTGAGCTATTTTGTAAGGAAAAATGGGCAGAAATCTCTAGATGTGCAAAGCTGGTAGAGACATACACCAAAAGACTTGCAGCAGTAATTGCAGCAAAAGGTGGTTCTACAAAATACTGATATAGGGGGGCTGAATACTTCTGCACGTCACACTTTTAACATTTTTATTTGATTAAAATTTTGAAAACCATTTTCATTTTCATTCCACTTCACAATTATGTGCTACTTTGTGTTGGTCCATCATTAAAATCTCAATAAAATACATTTAAGTTTGTGGTTGTGAGGTGACAAAATGTGAAAAAGTTCAAGGGGTCTGAATACTTTTGCAAGCCACTGTATTAGTCAGTAGTTTTCAAATGGAGAAAAAAGGATATTTTCAAGTTTAGTGAAAAAAGCAACACATCCATATTGCTAGAGTACATCCACCATATTCCTATGTCCCATGATGCTTTGTATGTAAAATGTGCTAAACCTCTGGCAGAGAGTACACAGCTATACTAAAGACTTAATACTGACTGCCAGTAACACTGGTCTGCTTCACCCTCCTACCATAGAAGGTAACAGCATTTGTAGACACCAAACGTTTGAGTGATTAACCTCACAGTGTGTGGTGAATACAGAAAAGAAATCTGTAATGTGTTCTTTGGTTAGTCTTTTACACAGTGTAAGAGTAGTCCTGACTGAGGTGTAGGCTGTATGAATGGCTTTGCTGTTTGCAGGCTTGATTCAGTAATAATAAACTCCTGCCTGTGTTGAGCTCTGGGGGAGAATAATTGGAGGCTGTTTGTGAGCTATTACGTAGCGCTTAGCTCATCCCACACTTATCAGAGCTCCCCCGGTAGTGGGTGTGGAGGACATGCTCCATTACGCAGAACTCTATCAGACCTTCACCGACTGCAGTGACCTGAGCTGAGAGTTCTTTCTACCATTTCTTATTAGTGCAGGGTTGTCGTGGTCCTATTATTTGCAATATAACTGCATTTTTTAAATTCCTATTTAACATCAACACAAGTAGAACAAACAGTATTTAATATGCCCTAACTTTTACACAGGCCTAGTTTATATTTTTCCCAAATATTTTAAATTCAGTGAATAAATATTAAGTGTGTATAACAATGTGCAGAAGATATCACTAGCTATGCACTGCTGTAATTTCTTCATTTTTGTGTATCCTATTATGTTTCCTTATCTCAGTCAGGGATGTGGTGTTCCCCAGTCTCAGGATCTTTCCTTTTGAAATACCCTATTTTTAACCATTAATCCATGATTGGTAAAACTCGTATTATATTATTATTATTATTATTATTATTATTATTATTATTAGGAGAGAAATGTTTCACTTTGACATGCACTAATATTAACGTAACTATCTTGCTAGTCTGCCCACTAGAGACCGTATGTCAGTGACCGTACTATGCCAGACCAATCAACAAGTGCAAGCAAAACATATATATATATATATATATATATATATATATATATTTTATTTATTTATCATTTTATTTCTAAGTTTTTACCCATTTTTCTCCCCTTCCCAATGTAGTAGTAGCCAATTAACCCATCCCCTCCTTTATGACTCTCCCCATCACTTGGCAATGTCCCTGACACTAGGAGGGTGAAGACAAGCACAAGCCTCCTCCGTTGTGAGTGATACAGCCACCGCCTCTTTTGTAACTACCGCTGATACACCGTCACTGGGGAGCATAACGCGCTCAGAGGAAAGAGCAGGATTCCCAGCTCTGAATGTAGACGCCTGAGCCAGTGGACATTGCAATGTGTGAGTGATAGGGAGAGAGAGCGCCATCGCCACTGCCAATTTTTGCTCTCTTGGGCCCCGGCTGTTGATGGTAAACAGTATGACCAGGATTTTAACTCGTGATCCTCTGGTCATTGTGTCGGCGTCTTAGCCTGCTGAGCCACTCAGGGCCCCCAATTTTTTTTTCTTAACATAAATATATCTAAACAATGCTCCGAACCAGTCGTCTCACCCGTGTCACAGTCTCACAGGTCTTCAGCCCATTTCTCCCACCTTCAACACATCCACTACAAGAACTGTTCTCATATAATGTTCAATGTTCTAACCTCTAATACAGTACTGTTTTTGGCTTATTGGTGTTGTCAGCTGGGGTGCAGAAAGAGGAGCAACGTTGATCCAATAACACAAGACTTTATTACAAACTCAACCAAAAGCAAACTGTGGCTGTGATGCATAGCAAAAAGGACAGACAATGACTGACAGTCTGAGACCAAAGGAAGCTTAAATAACAACTGTAATCAGGGTCAAGATGATAGGAAAGGGCTTTGAGAACACAAGACGGGTGTAGCCACTGATGACTGGGCATGACATGACACAGGCAGGAACAACAGAACATAAACAAAAGCACATGGCGACAGAGATGTGGTTAAACGTAAACAAACATGGCAAGTGGACAGAGACAGCACATGGCAGATGTAAACAAAGGCGGGGCCAGAAACGGGAGGCGGGAGGGTTACAGGTGTATACTGATGTTACAGTAACTTATACATCCACCTCAAGCAAATATGAATTGTCACAAATAAAGTCGTGGTTGTGATTCAGTCACGGACATGGACATAGAGTTCATGTTAACCTAGAACCTCAGATGTTCTATTGCTTTTATAAACTAGAATAAAAAATAAACAAGAACTGAAGCCTTAAACATTTTTTTAAATATTAGTTTTAAATATTAATTTAAATATTAGGTCAGAATAAAACAACTTACTACTTGGCAACCAATGGTCAACCTAATGAAAAAGGTTTGCTGAAAAAAAACATGTTATTAGACTGTGGTGTGAGTATTGTTAGCACTAATGATCTAATGGAATAATTTCTCATTCTTTGATTAGGGCCTCCATGTCATTCAGTCTGAATGGCTCATTCTGGCACTGGAGCTTTTGAGGAGTTTTCAGGTCAGTGAGGCAGTTTGCCAATGACCATGGCTGCCTCATTAACATCCAACAGCTTTGACACACTTCTCACATTCCGCCTGTTAGACAGTTGAGCTTCACCTTGGTTGGCAGCAGTGTGGGCTTCTGATGATATTTGGGTTCCTTTTGTAATGACTTTTTGTTTTGAGCAGCTACTCCCAGTACTGGGACTAGTCATAATACTGTTAATCTTTCTGTGAGTTTCTAACTCGTGATTTCACTTCTATTACTACACCTTGTTTACATACATGTCACTGTTCAAAAGTTTGGGGTCATTTCCTCATATTAATAGCACATTTCCAAAAAAAATTTAATACTGTGACAAAATTAATTTGTGTGCATAATTTAATTAAAAAGTTAAACAAATCCTATTTTATAGTTATTGCACATAAAGAGACATATTTCAAGTTATTTTTGCTTTAAAGTTGATACTGTTTGAATAGTAATTTACTCAAACATGAAATATCCCAATAATTTGAGATTCTGGATTTCTGAATGATTAATATATCAATTTGCATGTAATGAATGAAACATTTTTTTTATCTTTTTGATTTAAATCATAAACACCTGAATGTTTTCATAATATATGTATTATAATTTAATTGTGGATATCAATTTTATTAGATATTCTGGATTTTAATGCTATTAGATATTTGGTTTTGATGTTCTTAGGGTTTCTTCCTCAGCTCTGTTCATCATTCTGGACACAGCTAACATTTCTTTGTTTATATTTACAGCTTCAAACTGACTTTCTGAAAGTTGAGAAGATGTTTAAGCTTGTGTGTTTGTGTGTTGCAGGGGGTATTCGAGGAGCAGTTCGGGGGGGTCTGGTTGGCCTGGCTTTGTCAGGACTGTATGCTCTCTACAACAACTGGGACCACTTAAAAGGCAGCTCATCCACACGATACTGAAAAATTGTCCAGGTGCTACATGCTAACTAAGCATCCAAGCCTGTTCTGCAAAACCACCAGTTTACTCTGAATCTGAATCTTTAATGGTACGGGGCTTATTTGAAAAGATGTACATTTCATATGACTGGAAGGAACTAAAAATTAACTTTATTAATGCTGTATTATAATTACGTAATTTAAATTGTACTTCAGCATCTTGCAAATCTCTATCTGGTGTATGTGTAATTTATGTTAAGTTACCATGGACAATCATTTTGATATCTGTATCTATTTACCTGAAAAGAATAGAAAATCTAATTTAAAACCCATTGGCTGCTTATTGCAATATAAAGCAAAGGTCCCCGGCCATTTTTGTATCACAAGTTTCAAATTAACAGTTTGCAAATGGACGGGTCAATTGGCTGGATGTGAGCCATGGATGGAGAGGTATCACATCAAGTCCAGACTTTGGTCAAATATGTCATGAATATCATTATACAGTGTTGGAATACTAGCAAGCACATAGCGCACATTTACTAATAAAACATTGCATCTCACAATAAAGCATACTTTAGGCATGTCTCCCATTTGTGTAAGATACATAGAGCATATGTAGAGCTTCACAAGTGCGGAGATTGACAGTGAAATGTTTGTTTGTTTCCACTGTTATGCCGCTGTCTCTGAATCGCCAGTACAGTCCTGAGTAGAGGTGAGTTTCTCTAGCATTTCTCACTCTGTTTAAAAAAGGAATAAAGCTGAAGATTCAGATGCATTAAGAGGTAATGTAAAGCTAAATGAAGTTACAAACCTGTGAAGTCCAGCATACATTAACAATGAAAAGAAACCAAAGACCAAACCACGAAGGAAAAACATTTGAAAGATATTCAGACATATTTGGATGGGGTTCTGGCTTTATCTGGCTTTTCTTTCCAGCTAGCTGTTCTGTGCCCCAGCACTAGTCAGTGGCTTGGTGGTTGGGGACCTCTGTTATAAGGGACTAATGTGAAAAATATGTATTATTGTATTATTTGTTTCATTGAGTATAATTAAATAAACGAAGCATCTTGAAAGCAAGAAATGCATTCAAGTCCAAATTTGGGAGGCCTTTCTGTCTCATTTAAAACTTGTCATGGCACTTGGATTCACCCAGAAATTACACTTGCACAAATTTCCATTTACTCCAGATGTAGTGGATCAGCCAAGATGTGTTTGGTTCTTTAGAACTGGACCTGTGAGAGCCCCAATTGGCTCAGCGGGCTAAGATGCTGACACTGACCACAGGATTGTGAGTTCAAATATCACTTTAACAATAAAATGTCTGCTGGCTCAGGTGTCTACTGATTGGTCCATTCAGAGCTGGGAATCCTGTACTTTCCTCTGAGCACGTTGGCTCCCCAGTGACGGTGTATCAGCGGTAGTTTGAAAAGAGGTGGTGGCCGTATCACACGTATCAGAGGAGGCTTGTGCTTGTCTTCACCCTCCTAGAGCCAGGGACAGTGCAAAGTGATGGGGAGAGGCCCTTGGAGATGGGATGAGTTCATTGGCTTCTACTACACTGGGAGGGAAGAAGTGGCAAATACTACAAATATTTTTTAAAAAATTGGACTTTTGAGCCACACTATTTAGGTGACTATTGAATTGTAGTGTTTATTAATGTTGGCAGCTCCAGTTCTAAAATAAAGGAACAAAACATGGACTTTGAACATGTCGTTGATTGCTTGATTACATCTAAGATATGTGGAAAATTGGGTGATACAATATCTGGGTGATAACATTCATTGAACTGGCAGTCGGTCAGGTTTATTTGAATTTTTATAAAATCTCTATATCCTAAAAAATGTGTTTTAAGTAAACACGGTTAGGGTAAAGTGAATACTGGTCAATCATATGTGAAAGGCCGTTACTATCACAAACACTGCAAAATGTGCCCATTTGTAGCTCAAAATATTACACCAAATCATGACTGCTGTCAGTCAGCTTTGAGCCTCAGATGCACTTGAAAGTCTAAACAGTTAACTGCTTGTCTGCTAACGTCTGTCTTTATCAACTTTGTTTCATAAGAAGCAGATGATAAAGAGGAAATTACCCTGGTGTTGTAAACTAATGGACGTTATATCTTGTGGAAGTGATTTCAAAAGTAGTTTGATTCAAAGATCACTTGGTGTGATTACATGACATGTGACATATATAAAGACCAGCAGTATTACATAACATACAGTATTAAAATTATTTAATAAAACTGCCATTGAGATCCCTGAGTAGCCATTTCTTCACAGTTGATCTTTGCCTCCATATTTATGACAGTCTTTGTTGTTAACCTTTGTTATTTTTTAAAGACATGCTGTGTCCTAAGCCCTAAGGATTGAGAGAAGTTTTGATGTTTTTTTTACAGAAACGACCTATTGAGGTGACTGTTGAGTTCTATTTTGTGTGCAATGTTGGCCTCGCAACTCCAGTTCAATACCAATGAAGCAATAAGTAGTAGAAGTGGTGGATAAACTGTGCATGAACAGTTAACATAAGTCTAAAAAGTCCAGAGAAACTACATACGAGTGTGGGCACTACTGTATCAAAACAGATTTAAAATTGTACTTTTAAGATCTAAATGAAAACACAGACGAGTGTATTTACCAAAAGTAACTCATTTAGATTTTTGCATAATCAGACTGCCCTTCAACTAGTGCATTGTTAACTTCACATGACATTTTTACCATCACATGAGAAATTAATATAACAGATCATGTCTTTTGGTTGACCTGGTGATATAAAAATGACTTTAGATTTAACATTTTGAGCCAAATCTCTAAACTTATGGTCTTATGGTGTGGCTGTTATGCATACTTCAAGTGATTTAACCTTTTTACAAATTATAAAGAAAAACAAATATTGACAAATACCTCAGGCATCATTTTACATAGTAGTAGTTTTAGTAAATGCTGGTCATTTATCATACATATGTGTAACTGTAAAGCTTTATCACTAAAAACCGTGTCCTGGTATGACCCCATATACTTTGAAAACAAGCAATTCTATTAAGACTTCACGTAGTGGAAGAGGAAATGTGACTGCAGCTCTCCGTAAAGTTTGTCAGAATTGTTCAAATATTTTTTTTCTCCGCAAACAGATTTGAACAGTTTTATTGTCATTTATTGTGATTTGAAAAAAGCCCAACAAAAATGTTATTCATGTTGTATTAAATAATTATGAAAATGTTTCTAACAAGGTGTTTGCAACAAGACTTTTTCCATACTTTTGTTATATCATAGCCCTTTGTTAACCCCTTAATGTTTTCAAAAGTCAGATTTTATATGACCTTTTTATATAAAACATTTTTTGAGAAAAAAACAGTTGCATATATCAAATACTCTAAGCTATCCTTTTAACCAAAACACTGCATTTGTAGATATTCAGTTTACCTCAAGTTGCCAGTGAGACTTTGTGTTGGACATTTACTAGAATGCATGGTATGTTTACTCAAAGTGCAATGGCATGTTGAGAACTGCCAGAGCACCGTTCTTCCTTCACCTCCTTCCACCAAGCTGCCATAGGAGGAACTTCACCAGTAGACAATGGAACTGACATTTGCTCCATCAAGCTCCCTCAGAAAGAAAACATCACAACTCACTCTTTTAAAATCTGTTTATTAATATTATTAAGAGTTATACATGTTACTGCAGAGGACAAAAAGCATATACGCCTTAATATTTCAATTAGCTTAAGCCTTTGGGTTATCTGGTATAAGACAGTATGGGCTCAAGTAGGGAACCTTGCCAAACAAAAAAAAAAAAAAAAACATTTCTTAATTCACATGAAATGGAGGTGTATGAAATGTATGTAATCACTACCTATTGCACAGAACCCTTGGTCCTTTATTGAGTAGCTTCATAAATACTCGAAAGCAAGTATTCAATATGAAGGAGACTTTTTCTACGGCTCGCGCTTGAAAGGTTAAAAGCTGCTTTAATAAATATTCAACAAAACTGCTATTCTTCCCACTCAAGCCCATGCTATCGAGATGGAGTGTGGAGTGAGTGGTTACTGCTGGAGATGGTTATTTTGACAAATACTTTGTATAGGTTGTGTGTTTAACATTTCCACACTTCAAAAGACAGCTGAGTCCAAGTGTCCACATTGGGTTACAACAGCGCACCACACGTTCAGATTTACCTAAAAGTGCGGTGAAGTTCAGCACAGAATTCTGTAGTGTTGTGCAAAAGTGTGCCATTCATCTAAATGTGTTGCACCATGGCTGTTTTGCCTTGTTTCGGATGGCATCTCTGTGTATGTTCAGCATTCTGTACATGAGGGGAGGAGGCTAGGTTTACTAAATCAGCACCATATCGCAGTGGCAAAAACATGGGCTTTAAGAGTGGTTCACCCACAAAAGCACATTTACATATCTCCCCCTTACTTCAGACGTACTAGACTAGCCATGACATGTTTGGAGTCCAAAGTTTGAGTCTTCAATTTAGAGTACGAGGTTAATGTTGCTAACTCACTATAACTCGGTCACCCAATTTGCAGTTTCTCATTTCAGAATTCATTTCCCAAACTTCTCTCCAACTAAAGTTCTCAGACTAGTCAATGTACTTTAGGACAAAATAGTGTGATTGCTGCATTTGGTGATGTATTTTTATAAAAAACAGCTAAGTCGAAATAGCTATATAGTGTTTTCAAATACACTGAAAACACATTTAAATCTCACGATTAAAACCCTTTTCAAAGTGACCTTTCCCAAGTCAATGGACTATACTCTGTTAAAGAATCTGTCCTCTGGGTGCACAGGAACGACGCTTGTACACAATAAAAACAAGCCTCGTTAAAAACTACACACGATTAAAATAAACATTTGGCATCTTCACAACTATCCTATTACCTTCTCCCTCTTGTTGCCATAGTAAAAATATCCTTTACTGTTTACGTATGCACCAATCTGATCCACTCACGCGTTTAGGACTATTAGATGACATAAGGGATGGTTTTCAATACAATTTCTTATGTGTGGTTGGCACTGCATTTTTTGGGAATTTTATGCATAGGCATATTGTTAAGTCCTCTTTTATAATGTCCTCATTACAAGTTTATTAAGAGAGACCATTACCTCAAAAGCTTATCAGAGAGCAAAAAGTTAAGCAAATCTTCTAAACAGTCAAAGATTGGACAGACACCCGATACCATAGAACGAGAAAATTAAGGCATTTGAAGATATTGTGTGCGATGATCAGCAGTTCAGTGGGTCCATTGAAGGAATAGAGAACAAGAGTTGATCAGAGAAACTGATGCAGCTTTCACATCTGAAAAAGGAAGAAAAAAAGGTTTCAATTTCCTCTACAAAAGCTTTACTTTGGCTAAAATTTAAGCCTCGTGTTCCAGTAGCAGTGGATCTTACCTGGATAGGAGCTTGTTGTAGCCACTTTTCTTTGTCCCCGTCAAGTTTCAGACAGGAAAATAAATCACATACTTTGGGAAATCCAAGTCTGTCCTGTGAGAACAAGGGGAAAAATCAGCTTCTTGGATGCGATGCAGAGGTGGATAGATTTAGAATTTCTCATGTCTAATTATGTGTCTGCTCATTTTGGCCAAAATAACATTCCACAGCTCATAAAAATCTCAAGACTGGAAATAGATTTTACTGTCCAAACTCCTCTGTCTTGTTAATCCTCCAGTCACATGAGTATTCAATGTAGTTTGCTCAAATGTGACATTTTATGACACTGAATCAGTTCCTAAAAAAAATCTGACTCAACCTGAACAGTCCTGAGATTAGATAATGTACTCATAACTGGCCTTACCTGTGCATTGGCTCGCTTGCGTAGCAGCCACTTGTCCTCCTCAGACTCTGGGCCATGTTGTGGAGAGTCTGATTTGTTAGACGTCTCTGTGCTGCTGTTTGTTGTCTCATGTAGGACCCATTTCTCTGGCAGTAAGGGTTTGTGAAATGGGCTGTCAGACTCCCGGGATGGGGATTTGGAGCCGATTAGGAACTCGCTGGCCTTCTCACCAACAGGCGAGCGTGGGGACACCCAGGCTGAGAGGGAGGACATATCCAAAGTTAGTGAGTCAATGCTTTTGCTGGGATAGAGCGAGGCCTCCAGGATGGCCTGCACCTTCTGCTGCTGCTCATGCTGCTGAAAGATAGCCGATTTGCTGGCCATGTTCTTGTCCACAGGCATGCCATTTTTATCCCGGCCATCTTTCTTAAGCAGCCAAGCACTCAAGGCCTGTTTTCCACAGTTGTCATCACACACACACTGAGAGAAGCTGGTACAGGTTTCATTAGCTTTGCAGTTGGTCTCCAAAGGGATGGTCTGATGAAGCCACATTTCAATTGGTGAGGGACTCACTGCAGAAGGAGAGGAAGGGGACATACTGGCAGCTGAAGCTGGAGGCGTGGTTTTCAGGCACTTGAGCTTGCCTAAATTCTCAATCTCAACTGCTTTGGTTTTCAATCCACAACAAGCGCCGCAATCAGACTTGGGCAGCCACTCGCTGGGGGAAAAACTTTCATGGAAGGGTTTGAAAACCTGCTTCCAGCGGTTTGCATCTAACAGAGGGTTAGTCACGGCCAGTTTGCTAGCATCTGGGGTGATGAGCCAATCATCAAGTGCCTCGGAATCATTCTCTTCTCCGTTCTCCAGCTGAAATTCCTCCTCATCCAGAAACTCGCTCTCATCGATCTTCTCAATGGAGAAAGCCGAGCTGCTGTTGCTGGCATTGCTACTGGTTCGCTCACGAATGGGTGACTTTGTCAACAGCCATGCCTCTAGATCTTTAAGCTGTCCCCAGGCTTTCTGGAAGTCATAGGGGATGGGTGCGTAATACACCTAGAATAAGAGACAAAGCTCGTGTTTAGTATTTCAGTGAGCCTTTTTCCACAGGAAACATCCAACTGATCTGGAATTCTTAAATTAAGGTACAGCATGTACACCTTTAAATCCTAGACTTTTTACCTAGCATGAATTACTTAGTAACCATTATGAAATTAATGATGTGAAGACACACCCTCTCCGAGGGATTAAAATGGTAGATTAAGATTTAGAGGGTCCATCACATGAAAAGCACTCAAATTCACCATAAATACAGACCTCTGAAAAAACAGTGCCTCTAAACTGTCATCAAATATCATCTCACCTTGGGTTTCTCTGCAGGGGGCAGCAGCCAATCCTGAGGGTTCTTACTGGACTTGTATTCAACTGGACCACTGGTTACAGGATGGCTACCAAGAAGCCATTTAGTAAGAGGTGCACCCCATTCCAAGTCCAGCTTCTACAAAAACAAACCCAGCAGTTACCTCCGAGTAAGTGTGAGAAAAGGTTTCAAAAGACACCTTACAGGAATGTGGTTTTTAAGGTAACAAACACAAACCTGTTTCTTGGCAGACACAGGGCAGTTCTGAAAGAGCCACTGTCTCTCGGTACAGGCTGAGCTTTGAGTGGTTAGGCCGGAATTCTTCACCATCTGCAACAGAAAAGACAGCAATCAGTGTATTGTTACCTTAAGAGCTCACTGGGCAGTCCAATATGGCACAGGCATCAGAGATGTGCATGAGTTTTGAGCAAAATATTGAGCAGTTAACCAGCCTAAAGGCCAATTTATAGTCTAGGCAACAAGTGTCAACAATAAAATGACGTAAAACAGACAAAATGTGTGTCTGTTAAGGTGTCACAGAGGCTGTCACCGACATCAAAAATGTTGGCCGCAGACAGGATAGAAACTCCTATGCTCTGAAGAGTCTTTGTGGTAATGTGCATGTCTGGAGTTTACATTGTATAAAGATGGAGAGACAGGGGGAGAGATTTGACGAGTTGGTCTGAAAATATCAATATTCACACGACTGTTCTTAAACAATGGTCAGTTCTAAATGCCACCCACTGAACCAAAAACTGGTGTTCCTGTTTTGTTTCGTCACTGTCACAGGACTATAAAAAAGCCCACAGCATTACAACATCTCACAACCAGTGTTTTTTTGTTTGTTTTGATCAAGCAACACTTGTCTTTTGGCCTTAAAATGGCCTTAAATCTGACATGAGTATATGAGCAACAAACCTGAGTGGAAATGGTCCCAAAAGATGTAATAGCCTGGCGCAAGGAGCGAACATCTGCTTCAAAGCTCATCTCTGGTGTTTCCTCAGGAGTCAGGTTGAGACCAGAAAACCTGCACAGTCAAAGTAATGTTCCTTAACTCAGAGATAAATATAACCTAGCAGACTCAATAGGTGGTTGTGTATGAGCAAAGCTTGCCTCTTTTTTTTTTTTAAATGGGCAGATAAAGAGAATGGCTTACACTCCTACAGTGCCCCTATTGAACAATATGGGATGTAAACAGTAATTTGTCCTGTTGAGGCAAACATGCCAGCTAAGGTAAATCCAAACAAAGAATGCAGGGTGAGCTGGGGCTTACTTCTCCAGGCAGCTGGTGAGCTGGTTGGCAAGGTCGTTACTGTTGGAATTCTCCAGCTGATGAATGAGGATGTCAAACTGGCCCTGGAGCTAAATACGAACAACAAAGAGAAAAGAAACTTCAATATTTTTGGCATTGTCAGAACAGAACATCTTAAATGTTATGAAGTTTAATGTTATGAAGTCACCATCTTTGGGCAATTAACACTTTATAAGGTATGGAAATACATTCACACTGTATTGTAGTAATAGTAGGCTTGTGATTTGGGCAGTCACTCCTGGTTATTAGTAATCTACTGATTACAGTAACAATGATTATCTTGAAAATTTTATTGAATAGCAAACTATGCTAAGAATTAAAAAAAATTTTTTTTTTAAAATATGCTTAAAAACTGCCAATACAAAAAGAAGGCAAGTCACTGATTGTAAGACTATAAAACTAAACTGCTGCATCACTACAGCAAACTAAACATGTGTAAAAGTTACTGAATTGTACTTAATTGCATGGACTGACCCAGTGGAGTTGCTGTAGCTGTTGCTGTAGAGTTTCTCCCTTCAGCTGCTCCAGCAGGTCGATCTGCTCCAGCAGCCAAACCTCACGAGAGCGAAGTATCTCCAGGTGCCTGCTGATGCAGCTGTGAAGCTGAGATTTCACCTGAACACAAAGAGAGGTTACAAACATTAGAGGAAGAGAAAACTGCAGTTAAACTGAAGATGACCAAAAAGGGTGGAGATCAGCTAAATATAGACAGAAGAAGTAACCCACGGACATCGTGCTGCAGAGTATCAAGTCCTTGTGTCCGATTTAATCTCCTGTAATCATTGGTGTAAGAAAAGGTCACTGCTGTCCTACATACTGACCCACAGCCAGTTGAGCCAATGTGCCTCTAAATAGTAACTACAATTCAAATGCTAAACAGCGATCTCTTGTTGTGGAAATACCTGGTTGTCTTCCAGCGTCTGTGAAGAAATTTCCAAGTCCTCAGAAATGAAAAGGAACCTCAGGAGAGATCAGTGCTGCTCAAAGATGAATGAAATATGAGGCTAAATATTTACAGCTCCATCCTTTTAAAGGACTCGAGTCAATGATTCAAGCGGTCACGTTTACCTATGATCTCACACGACCACCTCCTGTAGATAAATTTTCTGGTCTTACAGCTGTTACACAACTAGCAATTATTAACCAACCCAGAGCCACTAAGCATTGTAATGCTACTTTAACATGCAAGTCTAACCATGCCCAACCACATCACACTGGCACGCTCAAGGGTGTCTGTGAAAAAGTGGTCATCACGTCATGTGCGTGGGTATTTGCTGTGCACTTAAGACAGAAAATGCTCTCTTTCTCTTGCTATCCCCAAAGGATTAGGCATGAAAAGCTCCCAAACAGCAGTGTTTTCAGCAGAAAGAACACGAGGCCTGACAGTAAGCAGAACCTGGAAAAATGGACCAATGAAGTTGTAGCTTGTTTGGATTGTCAAACTTTGCCTTATGAATGACAACCAGTAACATTACGGTTACAAAAAAGTATAACTAAAGGCCTTTAAAGGAATGCTCTGGTGCTTTCCAACCCAATGGGTTGTCTAGCTTGATAGGTCTACTTATACAATAGGGACAGAAATAGATTTTAGAGAAGTTTCTCACCTCTCTGGAGTTTCCCCTGAGCTGTGCCTCAGCCTTCAGCACACCAGTGATGGCCTCCTCTAGCTGAGCCCTGGCCTGAACGCACTGCCTCAGGGCAGTATTCTCTCTTTCCACTACTGCAGACATCCTGCAACAGAGAACAAACAACAACACTTCATTGTGTTCTGTTGTCCGATAGAAATGCATCAATGGACAGACATTATTGCGAGTGTAGCAGTGGCCAGCACAGGGCACTGTGGGGTCTTGAAAAAGCAAAACTGTCAGTCATGCTAAAAATAGGACACAATCAACAGCTGGAATCATCAGCTGTATTTTCAGTCTGAATGTTAACATTAGTTTTTCCATTTATCATCATATATCAGCCATTAATATTTTGTGCATCCTATTATAATCTCATTAATAAAGTATAGCAACATTTTACACCTGCTTTCAGCTCCCAATTATTGCCACAGAGGTGGTCAAACAACAAAAAAAAGCCCTTGTGCAGCTTTAACATATGCTGTGGTCACTCAGATCAGGTCATGTGTCAGTCTATGGACTTAATTTTAGGTTAAAGACTTGTTTGTTAAAGATGTGATAGTTATGTTATCAATCACTGGTTAGCGGTCTCTGAACATATCCACTACAAAATCCTTCTGCTGACCTGTAAGGTCTTGCATGAATTAACTTCATCCTATCTTTCTGCTCTCCTACAGCCTCATGCTCCTCCTCGCTCACTTGGGTCCTGTGATTCTGCTCTTCTGGCTGTTCCAAGGTTTAGGCTGTCCACTATGGATGGATGGTCTTTCAGTGTTGCTGCCCCTACCCTCTGGAATACCTTCCCTCTCTCAAATTTGTGTTTAAATCCAATCTAAAAATCCTACATATTCTCTACCTTCTTCTTTTTAAAAAGTGCTTTTGTTTTCATTTCATTATTTTAAGCATCCTTGGGTTTGTAAAATGCTATACAAGTAGAACTTGTAGTAGTAGTAATAATAAAAATAAATCAATCATTATTATTATTATTATTATTATTGGGTGTAATACTGAACAAATATGCACTTGTCTTTTTACTGGTGTAGACGTGTTGCTATATTTGGCTGTGAATTCGGAAGGAACTGTTGCTGTAGCTCTTTAACTTTTCAGTTTCTGTTCTCTCTGATAAGAAACTCCCCTCCTCACTGCTTACTTTCCAACTTGTTAAGCGTCAGAACCAGCCTGGCAAACAAATGTTGCGTGCCAGGCAAACTGATGTGCAGATTATAATCTGCATTTCTGCACAAGAGCCCTCATATGAGAAATGCATTCAGTGCCCACATTTCATTATGGAATTTTCTGATTAAGGGCAAGAAAAGCACTTAACACTTCGAATCTGCAGACTCTACTAAAGTAGAGGTCATATTTAATACCGTGAAGAAAACTCAACATAAGATGTGGTGCCACCCTAAGAGTGCATGCCATCAGTAAAAGCAGATATATGCCTCAACATAGAACTACAGTGAATCTTTACAGCATCTGCATAGGAACTTAGGTTTTCTTGTCTCTGGATTCTTCTGGTCAAAAATAAAATGCTAACAGGATCAGAAAGCAGTACATTATGTACAATCAACACAGCAGAATGAATTTAAAACAAGAATACTCCACATTAACTGCTAATCTAACCTTTAAAATGCTCAGAAAGTTTCAAATCCTTCAGACTTTACTACATAACAGTAAATGCAAATACTTACTGAAATATAATATTGAAATAAGATGTGTGACATTTACACACAGCCAGGTTAGGACTGATAGTATTTCAGATCTTTCTAAATGAAGTACGTGAAAGTAACCCACCATAAAAACACTTGTATACAAAACACTGATGTTCAGCTACAATCTTAAAAGTAGTAAACGGTTCTATATTGAACCACAAACAAAGGGTTCTTTGCATGATGAAGGTTCTTCAGATGTAAATTTAGATAGTTCTATACAGAACCTTTTTGAATATGGTTCTATATAGCATCAAAAATGGTTCTTTTATTATTACAAGCTTGACATTGTAACTACAACAGAACCCTTTTGTGGTGAGCAAATTTTAAAAAGTTCCTGTATAGAACGTTGTGAATCAGTCTGGTACTGACCACGCATGTTCGTTTGATCTGTGGAGGAAATTATCAGACACCAAGGAGTTCTCCTTTAAAGAAATTTACTGACAAAGCGCTTTGGGAATCAGTCACATAACACAGCAAGTGAAGAGTCAAAGGATTCAAAGATTCATCCCACCTTTTAACAGTATTCAGCCCCCCCTGAATCACCCTGGTAACTTTCCATCACGTGAGAGGCAGTTTCACCCCCAGTGCAGCATCTGCAGCCCCCCTTGCTGTCCTAAAACTTATCTTATTCAGTTTTTAGCAATTTAGGTCAGCTATGCTGAAATGGCCCGTCTTAATTCTTATCTGGCAGGCTGCGCTGAGGTCCCACATACACACAGAGACATAGTTCAAAACCGTCTTTGTCTCTGAAACAATTTCTCAGTTAAACAATAGCAATTTGATGTGCTCAAGGTTATACTGAAGCTACAATCTGTTTCTTTAATGTAAGTTTATTTCTCCAAGCATTATAATCAAACCATTCATTTGTTATAATCAATTCTGACCAGTAATTTAAGCTAAAAGCAGATATAGGATATATAGATGTTTCCCTTCAAGAACCATATACAGCACATTCCTCGTCAATCTGAAGAACCCTTTATCCATTCGCCCTATTCACAAATCCCAGAATGCACCGCGCAACCGGCAACATCCGGTTTACCGTTTTCTCTTGTTTGTCTATGACAGCTACGCTACATAAACTGTTTACAACTTTATTTGGAAAGTAAATACTTACGTGATATCTACTAGCTTTTGTAACTATATGCAGATAATATTTCTTTGGATATTAGACATCATATCTTGTTGTGTCAACTTGTATTTTCAATTTATGCAGTGAGTTTTTAGTGTAAACACGTTGCAAGCTATTGTGTTGCATGCTATCAATACTAAGCTACACTATCACGCACAATAATTTGTGGTACACATTTTTATGAAAATAGCCAAAAATGAATTCATCTGGTGGATAGCCCAACAAATGTCACATTATGAAGTAGGACATAAGCCACGCCTAGGCTAGGGCCCTGCATGGCCTAATCAAGCCAGCCAGTGTATGTTTATATCATTAGAGGCCTATTTATTTATCAGTGCCGTATATATTTCGGTATATAATTAGGGTAGAATAAAATAATGTTTGCAGTAACCTACCTCCAACAAAATGATCAGAACACACTCTGTCATAGTCACTTGCTGACCAGTTTTCAAGCCTGATGGAATCTTCCCAAGTTTTCCTTAATGTGGTATCTTTAGGAAACCTAAAGTACGATCTTTTCTGTTGCTGTTGTTTGTCTAGCCGTTGCAGATTACTGCATTGTAGTACACAACATCTAGAACCCTGATTGGTTTGTTTCTACGTATTTTAAACTCTCCTGCCGACACATTCACTGCTGCCATTATGTAAACAACTACATCGGATGTTGCCGGTCGCGCATGGAATTGTGGGATTGTGAATAGGGCGAATGTAAAGGATTTGAGTGTTCATGGTATTTATATACATATATAAATCGTGTTCTTTACTAAAAGAACCATTGGAGAAGCTTTTTAAGAGTAGATGGTTCTATACAGATCATTTCTGAAAAGGGCTCTATTCACCCCTTTCACAAATCCCAAAATGCACCGTGCAACCAACAACATACGGTTCACCATGTTATCAATACTAAGCTACACTATCACGCTGCTTGCCACCCTGGCCTACAATGTATTGATAGCATGCAACACGATAGTGTAAACACGTTGTTGCAAGCTAACAACCCACTACATAAATTGAACATACAAGTTGACACATTAAGATATGATGTTTAATATCCAAAGAAATATTATCTGCATATAGTTACAAAAGCTAGTAGATATCACGTATTTACTTACCAAATAAAGTTGTAGCGTAGCTGGCACAGACATAAACAAGAGAAAAGTGATGAACCGGATGTTGCCGGTTGCGCGGTGCATTCTGGGAATTGTGAAGAGACCGAATACAGCCCCAAAGAGTTCAACGCCAAGCTTGTAATAATAGAGGAACCATTTTTGGTGCTGTATGGAACCAACTCTTTTAAAGTGCACTTTTACTAAAATTAAGCTTATTAGAAGGACACAGGGTACCATGCCACATGTTTATAATGTATAATGTGCCGTCTTGTCCTCATGGACTACATTCAGCTTTAAGATGCAATGTCACAGAGTATGTGGATGTCAAAAAAAAAAAAAAAAAAAAAAA